>OMPJ01000864.1:2720-70317 GCA_900312935.1 Carapus acus
GGGGCAAAGGGGGGGCACCGGGCTGCGTGAGCGCAGCGTTGACAGATTCGGTCCTCGCTGGGATTCCTGCGGTCCCTCCTCCGCCGGGCGTCAGAAAAGTGGCCGTATAAAGCACATGCTGCGCCCGGCCGAGGGTTCAGCTACCTGGCCGAACCTGACGGAGGACGAGGAGGAGGAAGAGGAGGAGGAGGAAGAAGAAGAAGCAGAAGAAGAAGAGGGGACGCAGCCACGCAGCGGCACAGCAACGCCATCACTCGGGACCGGAGCACAACGATGCGAGAGATCGGTCCGAACTGGCGTCACTCCGATTCCACGCGGATGTTTTCGAAATTGGGTGATTTCTATCTGAGGGGACAACATCAAGAGGGCGAACTCAGAGTGGACTTTTTTGTCTGATTGTCAAGTTTCGGGGGGGGAAGGTTTGAAAGAAGCGACAGACGCGTTATCGGTTCGAGTCGCGCCGCGCGTTCCCACCGTACCACTTAAGACCGAATGCGGACGGGAAGATGAATCTGGGTAAAGCGTCTCTCTTTGTCCTCCTCCTCCTCAACTGCGCCACGCTGAGTTTGTCCCTGTCCACTTGTGCCACCGTGGACATCGACCACGTCAAAAGGAAGCGGGTCGAGGCGATCCGGGGTCAGATTCTGAGTAAATTGGGACTGACGAGTCCGCCGCAGTCCCTCGGACCCAATAAGATCCCGTACCAGATCCAAGCCCTGTACAACAGCACCAAGGAGCTGCTGGAGGAGTTTGGGAAGGACCGTCCGCAAAGCTGCGGCCAGGACAACACGGAGACCGAGTACTACGCCAAAGAGATATACAAGTTCAACATATATGGATCGACGGAGAGCAGTAAGTACGAGAACCCGAACCGATGGTGCACCGAACATCCCCGAACCATCCCCCTCCTCATCCCCCTCCTCCTCCTCCCGGTGAGCAAAGGCGCTGCGTAATTACGCACCAACCCAGCAGACCTCGGCAGTCAGAATAGCTGATTTCTTTTTCCTTTCATTTCGCCCATCCCTTGCCGGAATGTCACACATGTTTGGAAAAGAAAGAAAGAAAAGAATGTCTCTGCTTTCCTGCCTTCGGCTAAATTAAAAAGTGAGCTTTCACAGACCTGCTCATGGTCCGGCTTTTAAAATGCTCACCGATGTGTTTTAATGCTGCAGCAGTGGTCCAGGAAAGAACTCATTCCACTCCCACTCCTGACTGCACTCTTCATCTTGCATGTGTGTGTGTGTGTTTTTCCTCGGTGGCGTTCCCATTTCTGCTCGGGTCAGGTCCAAATGAGAGGGACATCTGCCCGTGCAGAGAGGGGGTGGGGTGGGGTCAGGGGACTTAACTTAGACGGACAGGAAAAATCAAGAGGGACTTCCCATCAGTCCTGTCAGACAGCTAGCCCAGACCAGGCCCCGGCTAATCCTTCATTTATGCTAACGAACCGCATTTCCACTGCAGCGGCGGCAGGCGAGGCCTCGTATCTGCGAAAATCTACGCTAGTTATAGGTAGCTGGGAAGGCTTTGTGAGGGATGAGGGAAAAGGGGGGAGGGGGGGCTATGTGCGTGTGGAGAGGGAGTAGAGGCAGAGAGAGGGGCCTCATGCTCCGTGGCCCGTCCAAGATTGCATCACAGGTCTTTGGAAATCAACAGGTGTTCCTAAAAAAGACCAATTTCCCCTCAGCTGCGCTCTGTTTTGAATCTCCACAAACGGGTTTGACAAAAACACCACGTGGTGGTGAGCGCCTCACTAGCTCACTCGCTGGCTGGCTGGCTGGCTGTGGGAGTACAAACGGCCTCTGGTGCGTGGAGGGGGAGCTGATGGTGAATCATCCGGCTCGGCCCCGGAGCGCAGACCGTCGCGGTTTCTAACGTAGTCATCGCTCACTGCGATTGCGAGAGGCAGGACGGAGGAGAAATGGATTACATAAGTACCTGTGAAGCTACGCTAATGTTATTTTATGCGTTCATGAGCTCAGCATAGACTCTGTCACTACCCTGTATAATCCATATGCCTCCGCCTGATGGGATTCCCATCTGCTGCTGCTGCAGGCCAGGGCCCATACTATTCCTATTCCCAGGATTAAAGATATATTCTTCACCCTGCTTGGGTTTAATGGCTGACGCTGACTGAAACGAATACTATGTGCTTGAAAAACCTGATAGGATTCATTATTAGCGAGCGTAGTCTCACCGAGATAGCCCGTGTGTCAACTGGAGCTTTATCTCGTCAGCCTCGTGGATACGGAAATCGGAGCAATAGCTGCTGGGAAGGAGGAAGTGTGTATCCTGTGTGTGTGTCAGTCCTGCGACAGCTCAGCCAGTGGACACTGGCTCTTATCAAGTAAACACCAGATGCGCGTCCGCCCCAGTTCCAGGACTCTCCCACAGTGAATTTCAAAGCACCACCGAGCGTGACAACGAACCGCCGACTCGGTTGTGTGACTACAAACGCTTCGGTTGAGTTTCGCGTCATCGGTCAGGCACGAATCTGGGAGAGCGAACTGCTCCGTGCCAAACCAAAGATAGACGAGGAAAAGGGACAGCTGGCCGTGATGAAAAGCCAGATATGGCCTCTATTCGGCAGGTGGACAGTAACAAGATAGTGGCGCTTGACGGCAGGACTTCTTGCCGTCCACCATCAAGCAAAAGGGTGTCGATATCTTCGTCTATTTCGGTATTTTTTTGCCACCTCTCGCTACAGTTGTCTCAAAATCGAACCGGTGCTCCATAAATGTCTGCATTCGCTGGGCCTTTATAGAACCGTGGGTTAGGGTATGGGTTAGCGCCTTCCCACGGTGCTGAAGACGTGAAAGAAAAGATTCCAAGTCGTGGCAAAATACCTTCAGGCTTTTCACCGTGTTGCCATCACAGTGGGAAATTTTGAATCTGGGCCAGTGACATCATTTGTTTTCCCGAGGGCAGCCAAACACTTACACACACACACTTTTGACGGTTGCGTTGAAAAGTGCTAAGTAAACATTCGACCTTTGGCGGATGCGAGGCAGCTCTGCGAACCGCCGCAAATCCCTGACAGGTACAAATGAAGCAGAAAGCTGATGGAAGACAGGCAAGTTGCTGAATTAAGGGGAAGGATGCCATACATCGTAAAGGCTTCCTTTTATAGAATGGCACGCATGCTGTATCTGGCACACATCGGTGCCGGAGGCTGGCTTTTGGAGAACTAATCGTGGTCAGGGAGGGGAATAGGGGGCCAAGAAGTTGTCAGTGTGACAAAGGATAGCAGGACTTTTGATATGCAGATACCAGCGAGGTTATGTCACCCCACGCTGAAAAATAACGCTATTGCGATGACTTCATTTCCACCTCCACCGAATATAGAAAAATCTGTGAGAGCCACAAAGGATGTTAGATAAGCTCGGGCACGGCGTCGATAAAGCGGCGGAGTTAGCGCCAACGACAGAGCGAGTGAATGAGACGCGCAATCTGAATGAATCAACACAATCGCTGCCACGTGATTTTTTTTGCCGTTGCTTACACTTAAGTGAGGAAATGTAACGTTTCAGAGAACAAATAATCCAATCGTCTCAGTGTGCTGCCAGTTAGCATTCCAAACTTTCACCATGCTGTCAACTCCCGCCTGAAATTGGTATTTGACTTACTGCGATGACCTTCCCTATCTTTCCATAAAATCTGATGAATCTCCCGTCCAATCGCGCAATCGTCTCGCCCTTTGTGTTGCAGATGATCTGTCTTACTGCCCGAAAGGTATCACCTCCAAAGTTTTCCGCTTCGACGTCTCTGCCATGGAAAGAAATTCTACCAACCTCTTCAGAGCAGAGTTCCGCGCGCTCAGGATTCCAAACTCGACGGCCAAGAGGAACGAACAGCGGATTGAGCTCTACCAGGTGCGTAAAGGTACCGTTCCCTCGTTCTTCTAACAAATGTACTAATGCCCCCTTCAAAGTCAACGTGGGGCTCTACCTTTCTACACAACTGTTCCATTAACCACACAGATGGAAGAGCATAATAAAAGTTTGAACTTCTCAAAAAACAACTTTTCGTGACCCAACTAGTGAGGGCAGCCCGTGAAAAGCATTACAAAGCTTCTGTTGTTTACGATCTGCTGATGTTTTCTGAGAAATATGACGCTGATATGTCATTAAACTGAGGCCGTGACATTCTGAATTCTAGCCGTAGGCTATTTCGAGCTCTTGAAGTTATCTGGATATCAGGTCTGCTGCAGAAGTACTGGATGGGACGGGAAATGGAAAGTTCGCTACCACGCGGCGTCTTTCGAGTTGACAAGTGTTTACATTCTGACCTCGATGCTGAAATTATGCCTTACTTTCCCCTGAAGCATAAGGGTTTCCCATTGCCCTCTCTGACTTGCCACCACAAAATAAAAGGCAACTGAGGGGGGAAAAAAACTTTGGTCCACTGTTTGTTTGGGGGTCACAGGGTTCACATTTGTCTCTGCCGATGAATGTCCTAAATGGCTCTTGACGTCCCGCGGATACAAAATGAGATTGATGACAAGTAGTCGGAGCTGTAATTGGATAAACGAAACAATAATAAACACTTCTGACATGTTCCTCTTCTTGCTCGCCTCTTGGCACCTGCTGTCCAGTCTAAGTTGAACTGATATTCCTGACACCGAGGCGCCTTTGATATAATATCTGGAAGTGATGTCTCGTTGTTGCTCGGCAGATTGTGAGGCCAAACGAACACATCAGGAAGCAGCGCTACATCGGAGCCAAGAACGTGCTGACCAGAGGCACGCCGGAGTGGGTCTCCTTCGACGTGACCGAGACAGTGAGGGAATGGCTGACTAACCGAGGTGAGGCCGAGGTCGTCCAGTCGCGTTCGATTAGACACACAGACTAGTGTCATGTCTGCAGTCTGAGGCCTGACGCGGATTCATCTCCTGTCAAGCAACGCATTTAGTGACTTCATGGTTATCTTTTGAGAAATGAAACGGTCCTTTACTCGCTTCTCTTCGGTAAATTGTTACCATCAGGAACCAATTTGGGCTTGGAGATCAGCGTGCACTGTCCCTGCCACACGTTCAATCCCAACGGTGACATCATCGACAACGAGAACGAGGTGCTGGAAGTCAAGTTTAAAGGTAAGCGACTACGTTGTGCCAGATGATTTGTCCATTGCTCTTGTTCGCAGCTGGTTGCTTTTCTCGTGCCATAATGACCGTCAAACCACTGTTTTCAATGATGTCATGGAAGATGCGGAGATGAGATACGATATTGCCAGAAAACTGATAGCTCAGGACAGATTGATGTTCAAATACATCTGCGTTTTTGTGAAGGAACTTATTTTTTTTTTGCTGAAACATCAAATTACTGAGGTGTTAAAGTTCTTCTGCGTGTCTGTCCTGTCTTTGTCTGTCCGGATCTAAACTAGACACATCCTCCTTGCGCTCCTTCCCAGGCGTTGTCATTGTTTCCGTTGCTGTGTTGTGTAAAAAGAAAAAGACATCACTTTCAGGCGCAACTATTTGGCAGGGCGTAAACATTAGCTCAGGCTGGCCAGATGCAACGCAGCCGGAAAGGCAGAGTACGAGTTCATAGTCCCTCTGAAGGCACATTGATGGACATCGAACCTAAAACCACGCGAGTTTCTCACCTGCGTCTTCCCTTCGAAGGGATGGACGGAGATGAGGAGCAAAGTCGCTGGGATTTGGGCAATTTGAAGAAGCAGAAGGAGCAGTACCTTCCGCACCTTATCCTCATGATGATCCCGCCGCACCGCCTGGACACGCCGTTGTCACGCCGACGCAAAAGAGCGCTGGATACAAATTACTGCTTCTCGTGAGTGATGCACTGTGTGCATACGAAATCACTACCAAGATGTTCCCAATTCCAATCAACATTCTATTTGAATCTGGTCTAGATTACTGATAAATTCTAGATAATTGAGCCTGTGTATTTACCAGTCGTCAACATTCCCTGATTTAGATGTGCCGCTTTCATTTGCAGAAACGTGGAGGAGAGCTGCTGTGTTCGCAGACTCCACATCGACTTTCGGCGCGATCTGGACTGGAAGTGGATTCACGAGCCTAGCGGCTATGATGCTAATTACTGCTCAGGCCCGTGCCCCTACCTGAGGAGCTCAGACACCACACACAGCACGGTAAGAAGGACATCGAGGAGACTTTGGGTCCAACGATGTGGATTCTGCGTCCCAACCCTTACACACATATAAGTTGTCTTAGTAGTGCGAGACCGTGGGCTCTGCGTTCTGTCTGCGTGTTGCAGCTTTCTGATAAGATGTCTGGAGAGATTCCATGACCATCTATACATTGACGCGTTAGCATGATAAAGCTGATGCTCTGGGGCATATTTAGCTGCGGGCTTAACATTTCCCATCACCCATGAAGATTAATCATGTTTGCCGCTCCAAACAAAGATGCTCCTCTGACTGGGAGAAACGAAACCTTCCCAGTTCACAGCCACTATTTTGGTATATTTTCTGAGTGAATTGTACTCGTCCTCAACATAAAGCTCTCAGACGCTGCCATAGATCACAAGAAATGGCTTCTTGTCCCATACTGGAGCTGACCTCCCGCCTCTAGTTCTGCAGTGAACATTGCCTCCATGTAGGAAAAGTATCTGTATGACACAGGGAAAGTATTGGTCCTGTAATTACTCCATACGCCATAGACTAATGTTAACACCATAGCAACTGTTAGAAAAAAAGTAAACGCTGTTAAATTCTTCCACATTCTCCTGATGCAGCGAGAAATCTCCAGCCCCGCTCCCAAACCCCCATTGCCATTACTTTTCAGACACTCTCTCGTACGCAATGTCGCTACAGGTGTTTGATTTTAACACCTCTCCTGTCCTTTGTCCTTTCTGTCCACTGACAGCTGCTGAGCCTTTACAAAACTCTGAATCCAGAAGCGTCTGCCTCACCCTGCTGCGTCCCTCAGGACCTGGAGCCCCTCACCATCCTCTACTACTCTGGACGGACCCCCAAAGTGGAGCAGCTCTCCAACATGATTGTCAAGTCTTGCAAGTGCAGCTGAGGAGACGCTACGACGTAGCACGGCAGCGATGAATAGGTATCGACCGGGCCCTGGCCTGACAGCTTCGGGACCATTAGTAAAGACAAACGATTAACGAGAACCTGTGGCCACGCGGCTTTGATCAGAGCTCCACTCTCATGGATCCACTTTTTTTTTTTTTTTCCTCCAAAGGATGCAGCTTGTTGAGCAACTCGGGGTGGGGTTAAGTGTTCCTGTGTTATGTGTTCCTGTGCTACATAAGAGGGCCACCAGACGGACAATATCATTGATATTGAAGACTCCTCAACGTTTCTACGGCGCATTTGTCCCCAGAGCTGCTTCGCCAACACTGAGGACGCTAACTCCGAACCACTTGTAGATTGGTTGAGTAATTCTCGATTGCAGCAGTAATGGCTTAAATAATTCTTTCAGAGGTGGCGCAATGATGGTCGAGAGCAGGGGTCACCAACATTTTTGAGATTGAGGACTAGTTCATGGGCACCAAATAGTACGAAGGGCTAACAAAACCTGTTTGATACAAAGTAACAAAACTGCACAGATCACTTTTTAGTAATAATAATGATCATAACAATACAAGTTGGAGTATTAGTAATACTTTGTGAAAAGACTACTCATATGTCAAGGGTTATTCCCTACATTTTAGAACATGCCACAAGGGCTCCTCAAGTGGTTCTTGTGGACATACACATGGTCTAGTGCCCAGAATAAGTTGGAGACCAACAGAGGTTGGGCAAAAAGTTGGTTTTGCAGACTACCTGTGGCTTCATCTTTGCGTTTTCAATTCTAACTATGTCCGTCTCTTTTGAGAACCATCTCCACGTTGTGGTGATGGCTTCAATGTCAGAGCTTCGGAGAACACGTCACAAAGTCAGTTTTCCACGCAGTGTCTGGTGGAGCAGCTCTGTCAGACAATCGAAGGACTTTTCCTCGCGGTCCAGGTTGTGGACTGTGCCGTACCTTAGCGCCCAACTGGGTGTTGCAGACTGGAGACTTTTCCCTCGAACTCGCCCTCTAAGTTTCCTCCCTTTCAAACCGGTGGGCATTATCTTCAAACACAAAGGAGAAAGGACAGACCCGCTGCTGTATCCAAAGCCATAGCTGTGGTCAGGGAAAAAGGAGAGCGAGGAGAATGCCTGGAGGATTTGCAATGGAAAGTGAATGAACAAAAGACGTGGAGCCAAGCTTTCTTTTTCTGGCCAGCCGGCAGCAAGGACCCGTTTTTTTCTTGGCGTTTTTTTTTTTCTCTCTCTCTCCCTCTCTCTGCCTTTTCTTCTTCTTCTTTTCGCTCACCGTGTCTCGGAATGGATGGAGGAGGAGGAGGACGGAGATGAAGAGAGTGGGGACTCGTGCCACCGCCATTCACTGGAAGTTTTCATCCATAACAGGTCCAAATTTGTCTTTTTTTTCAGGAACATCAAAGAATCTACTGGAAAATGATCGGCTGTTACGCAACAGAGGTTTATATGAGGTTTTTACATTAATAGCAGATTTGCAGTTATGCAACGTGTCGTACAGTGATTGTTTCACTACGGGGACAAATCTGACATGTATTCTCCACAATGGAAACGCTATCGTATTAAAGTATGGATATTGTTACACGTTTTGTGATTTGTCAAAGAGCCTGACGTTTTTTGTTTTTTTCTCCCAATGTACTCAAAGTTTAGAATTTCTTAGTGTGTGTGATTCCTCCTGTACATAACGGCTAAAATCCTTTCAACGTAGCAGTTGCTTTTCACCGTATTTCACAGTAGCGACAGGCCGGCGAGGCAGGAAGGCGCCGTGTGATTTTTCTATTCGATTTCATTTCATCCAGCTAAAGCAAATATCCGATCGACTCCACTCCGCATGCCATCATCCTCTCGCTGGGCTGCCAGCTGACAAGGATTTTTCTATGTGCAGTCAGGATTTGGGTGTTTGTGCTCATGAAACACTGCAGTCTTTCATTCCCTCTGCTCCGTCTCTGTTTGTTTTGGTGCTGTTTTACAGTGTGAAGCCCTAATGGAACATGTACAAAAACGAAAACGAAAAAAAAAAATAGGGAGGGGGGAGCGAGTCATAACATGACAGTGGCTAGATGTACAGTAAACCTCCTTCTTCTCCGAGTCTGGAGAAGGATTCTAAATCTCTGTACTGTTTTGATTCTCACGCCAGTCAGATTTGAGCCCCGAGTGCATTAAGGGGCCTGATGGCGATGTGCAGTTTCTTTCATTGTCTTGTTGCCTGTTGTTATTAAAATGTTGCAAAAACCTGCGCGAAGCCTTTTCCTTTCAGTCCCCTTTTTTCTGAAAGACACAAATAAAATCTCAGACCCAGGCTGCA
This sequence comes from Carapus acus, assembly GCA_900312935.1. Lineage (NCBI taxonomy): Eukaryota > Metazoa > Chordata > Actinopteri > Ophidiiformes > Carapidae > Carapus > Carapus acus. The sequence continues at coordinate 12,043 of OMPJ01000864.1, forward strand.
GGGGATGACTAATCTTACCAATCCTCTCTCTACTCCATTTCTTCCCCGATATGTTAGTTCCATAAAAACACAATTTTTCCTCATTTGATTCTCACCAAATCCACCTGTTTCCTGCTGACACACTTTGAGGTCGGGGCGCTTTTCTCAGAAGCTGCAGCTCAGCAACTTTTCCGAGCCGCGAGAGGCTGCCATCATTCTCAGAGCTTTACAAGGTGTGAAAAATCGCTTTTACATCACTCCGGGACTCACGCGTGCGCTCGGATCGCGAGGCCACGTGCGGCGGTAGTGTCTAATGTGGACTGACAAGTGCTCAGAGAGAATGTCCTTTGTCTGTGCGGCCATTATTGTCCCTTGTCACAGTCAATCAGAGATGCACCCTGACGGAAAGACAAAAAGCACGGGGGCCGTGACGAGATTGGGGGGGAAAAAAACCCAGCCAGCGGCTTTATCGGCTTTGCAGACGGCCCTGTACCAACAAGGGGACGAAGAGCGGCCATGCCCCATGCGTGATTGACCTTTAACCTCCAACTCTGGCAGAGCCCCGCCTGCAACCAACTGCCCACATCAAGATAAGGTCTAGAAACATAGAGGTTTACGATAAATTTCATACAACTTATAGAGAGATCTAGCTTCTTATCTGTAGACACGAGGTGAGATATCTAAATTCTAGCAAGCTAGCAAGCACATCAGCTTTTTAGGCGGGGTCGTCACGTGTCTACAGACTTAGATGAGCTCATTGAGTGTCACAGGTTGCTCCACAAAAGGTCGCGGTTGTGTGTGAGATCCGCTGCAGACCCTCCCGCGCTATGGAACCGAATTGTGTTGCAACACGCAGCAGGAGCATCTTTTCCCATGTCGGGGTGATGAGACCAGGCTGCGGATGGATGTCGCGGCAGGCCACGCGTGGGTCTGCGTGCCCCGCGTTGGGGAGCAGCTTTGGCTCCCGGAGCCCGAGCTGCTCTGCAAAACACCGACACAACCGGTGACACAGAGGGAGAGGGGAGGGGGGAGAGGGAGGCCGGGGAGAGCCGGAGGCAGGCTCCGCCAAATTTGGGGCAGAATGGGGCCTGACCTCTGTCTAATCTCCTTCCTCCATCTCTCCCTGCCGGCAGCGCTATTTTGCATCGTTGGCTGCACGGGCCCTCTCGGAGACCATTACGAATCGGGCAAAAACGTGAGGCAACGGCGAATAAATGTGTTCTAAGTGCGATGTTCTCTCCATGCTGAAGCTCGGTGAGTGATGTAGCGAGATTGGAAGTGTTCCTCGCTCTCGGGTCAAGCTGACCGCCTCAGGACCAAATCTGTTATAAACCTACTTCCAGCTAGCTCCAGGCTACAACTGGATGAGCGAAATGAGCGATGATTCAAGCTCCGGGTCCGTTTCAGGGTTTATGTCCGACTTTCTCTACGCTTGCGCTTTTCCAAGACTTACCAGTGATGAATTGCATGACACGTAAATGCACAGAGGTTTGGAAAACTGTCTGCTGCTATTCCCTGAGCAGATTAACAGATGTGGGGGGGAAAAGGAGGGGAGAAAAAATGAGGGGAAGCAAGACGCAGACCGGGAGGGAGTGGGAGAAAAGAGGGAGAAAAGAGGAGAGAGGAGAGGAGAGGAGAAGAAAGAGGGATGGAGCGGGAGAGGGAGAGCGAGAGAGGAGATGGGGAAGAGAGAGAGAGAGGGAGCGAGTTTGAATAGTTCTGCTGCTGCTATAAAATCATCAGGTCACATCAGAGCAGTTCTCAGGCCCTGGGGTGGAAAGAGTTGTGTAATTTAGCAATGGGAAGAGCACGCACACGCACACACACACATGCACACACACATACACACACAAACTAGTCAGTGTCGATGGTTAATGGAAAGAAAAGGCGGGGTGGACAAATATGTAAACACATATCAGCCTCATAGACCTTCACTGCTAAACAAAAGAATGGGAGGTCCCCACACAGTATTACAGTAGTGTGTGAGTGTGTGTGTGTGTGTGTGTGTGTGTGATGTGGTTCCAATGAGAGGGACACGAGACAAAGCCAGGCAGTCCAGAGGACAAGCGATGAGGACAAAGAGCGAATGCACGAAGAGATGCTACGCTAAAAAGCGGAGGGATAAGAGTCCATTAAAGGTGTGACGTGCAACGAGTGTAAATCTGAATTAAATCGTACACCTCGCACATCACGACACACACCAGAACAATGTGCTGACCATAGCGTGAGGCGATAAAGAGTCCTTTGTTTAAAGAATCAAGGGGAGGGGTTCAGATTTCCCTCCCCCCCATCGGCTCATTTATTTTGTCTCGGCGTAGCTGTAAACACTTTCTCCAGTTCCATCAGGTTAGTCGGCCATTTTTCACTCACTATAGCGTGAACTCTTCACGCACGGGAGAGGGAGAGACTTCTAAATCACGCGGACACCTGAGCAATAATCCGTGATAATTACCCTCTGGGTAATAGTAACACACACGCAAACGCGGCCGTACACACACACACACGCAAAACAGACTGATGAGAGAAATCATCCAAACTGGCCTGGAGACGGTGTCGGCGGGGCACTTTCCTCCCGCGCTTTAGCGGCGAGGACTTTGGCTGCTGCGCTGAGTTTGTTGTCTCTCAGCCCGCCTGGATACACGCTCCCCCCCGAGGACCTCAGCGCTAAAGTCGCCGACAATGGCAACATACATCAGCCGTGTTTTCGGCGTGACAGAGCAATCAAAAGCGCATCGGTAACATGGCTACGGCGTGACGTGCTCGTGTGCGCTCACCACCTCGGAGACCGTCACCTTTAATTCACCCATTTGTCTTCCGCCTGGGGGCGAGAGATAAATGTCTGAGACGTCGTTTGTTAGCTGCCGAGACAAATTCGAAGCAGGACGTCGTCGTGGTGAGATGGCAGGAGTTCCCCTCTCATTTTGTCCGGCTAAATGTGGAGTTGTTTGGTGCCGTGGAAAAAGGGAAAGAAAGCACTTTCGGCACATCTTTGCGCAAACGGCTCCCGCTGCAACTTTTCATTATGATAATTTTCTCGTCTGCCCGCGCCGTTGTCCGATAAAGTATAATTACGTGAATGACATGCTGTAGGGGGAAACCGACAAATGCGCAGGGAGACACTGGCAGAAATCTTAAACAGGAGTTTTGAGTATAAGCTGTGCTGTGCAGCCTCTAACCATAACTGTGAAAAGGTTGTACTAAAAAAACTCCCCAACAAATAGCAACAATTACTTTGTCTGCAATGGTTAAATGCAGTGGTCCCCAACCCCAACCGGTCCGTGGGTCAATAGGTACCGGGTCGCAGGGAAAGGATACTTCTTTAAGGATATTTCCGTTTTATGTATGATCTGATTCTGAACGATGTTTTACTTTGGAATAAGACCGGATTCTCATCGTCACATCTGTCCACAACTCGCCATTGACGAATGTCATGTGCTTGCCTCGCTCACATATGTTAATTCTAGAGAATTGTAAGAGAGAGTTTAGTAAGCCCACTGATATTATCGACACAATATTAGCATAAAATGTAATATCGGTATCGGATTTTTTTTACTTTAAAACCGATAAAATAATGCTTGCATAACACCAAAATAGTGCCTATGCGCTCCTGAAGCGTTTACCAGCGCACAGATGATGACCTCATCAAGCTGCGTCTTGAAGATAATAAACAAGCGTGGATGGCTGCAGTAACAAACTTGCTCGCTCGGTTTCAACGTCATGTCCACATATCGACATCGGTATCGGCTGATATCGGTATCTGAGATTGAGAGTTGGACAATATCGGCATATGGGATATCAGCAAAAAAGCCAATATAGGACATCCCTAGTTAATTCATATCTGCCTCTGGTCCCAAACCTCGGTACGGAACCAGCTAGCTGCTAGCTTGTCAAGCTAGTGCGTCCAGCAGTCACAAGCCACCCAAGTAAATACATACACATTGAAACAGCGATGGAGGGTTTCTTTAGCCTGCTAGCCAGCACTGTTTCCCTCCGAACTCTCCACAACTGTACGGTCAATGGCAAGGATCATTTTCCGTGACTGTGCCGTTACCAGGGGAACCACGGCAACAGCAACCACCTACGTCACTTCCGCTAACTATCCACAACACCCGGCTGGTCCGTGAAAATATCCTCCGATATGAAGCCGGTCTGTGGCGCAATGAAGGTTGGGGACCACTGGTTCGATGTCTTTTGAATTCAAAGACATTCTGGAAATGGACGCCACTCCATTCATGACCCATTAATTATTCTTGTGGGCCGAAAAGTAATTTCAGTGGCCAATCCTGATACACTAACACGGCCTTGATACTCAGCTACTTTTTTGGAGCTGCATGTGCTGCCTTTACTCAGCAAAAACGGAAAAATGTCGAACATCCCTAGCGGTGCTGTAATTATCTCACAATTAGTAATAAGATATTGCGGCCCCGGTGTTGCCAAGTAACGACAGAAGCAGAGACGAGGCGGTCCCTCCGCAGAGTCGACCAGATCCACGTCGGTTTATGCCTCCCCCTTAATCTGCACGAGACCTGGTGACTCCTTGGGACTGGCGGGGCTCCGCAAGCTATCGACCGCCGCGGGCCTCACACAGAGTGTTTGTGTGCGAGTGTGAGAGCGTGTGAGCGTGCAGAGGTTCCGCGGCGGCTCTGCGCTCGCACAGTCGATGTGTACTGTATGTTTTATAGGCCTGGAGGGGGATTCTGTTCTTTTAATAGATTTGTTTAATGCCCCTCAACAGGGCCGACCGCTGCTGCTGCAGCAGCAGTGATAAATCCAAAATGCTGAGCGACGCTGAGACTCGACTGTGCGCCGCAATTAAAAAGCAGCAACCACGATAAGTACAGACCTCCACAGGGGACAAACAAACAATAAGACACACCCATTGTCCAAATTTCTTCTTGAATGCGTTGAAAAATTTGGGATGAATCACTCTGTCAAACCAACACATGCAGTAGAAAACACACACATTAGCAAAGGGAGCAATGCTACACACCCCTCACTTCTCTGATCTACACATTCATTTCATCTTCAAACCTTAAACTCCTTCAAGATTATGTGTAGTCTCTAAAAACGGATAAAAAATATGAATTTAAGTGTCCACTGGATTTTGCTGTTGAATGACATGGAAAACATTTCCATGCACTCCAGTGATTTGATAAATCAGTACTTTATTTCACAAAAAAAAAAAAAAAAATTCTCTTTTTTTTGCTTCATTCGCCTCCAACACACAGCGTACAACGATTACAGATCAAATATTGTGTGATAGCGATGCTGTGGCTGAGGTTTAGACACATTAGTCACACAGGGAGACATAACTAAATATGTCATGGCGTGCTCGTCAGAGTTTTATATAAGAAAAAGTCATTAGGTGACACAAACGCACAAGCACACGCACACACAAGCAACGCACGCATACAGTCTGTGCTGTTAGGCCACATTCTGTCAGCGCCACTAACAAAAAAACAAACAAACAAACACAAACAAAAAAAAGAGGACACGGGCGGCCCCTTTTCCCATTCCCGCTCTGTGTCTTAAATGCACCACAAATATGAGAGCGCATCAGGGTTTGGCACGGACAGGCTGCCGGCGATGGGTACGGCCTCAGCCAGAGCCAAACCATAAGTGTTTATTTATCTCCGGCGTATAAAAGGTGCCTCCTCTGCAGCCATCCTAAACCGATTCGGGTTCTCTGTTCTCTAATGTTCCCCTGACCCAATTTCTCCTGACAACCTAAGTCGGATCTGGAGTCCATCGTCAAAAAGATGTCTTCCTCCTCCCTGTCACCGACGCCACCGCTCATCCATCATCAAACTCGGGCAACGCCTCCCTCTGTCTTGTCTTCCAGCAATAAAAACATTGGTTTTGATTTGTTTACGCAAGGAAAATGATAAACATGCGCAAAGTTGTGCTGTGACCCCTCCAGCTGCGTGGAGGGCAGTGACTAATAGGTTTCTATTATTGTTTGGATTAAGTTCTAGATGCAGTTTTATCTTTTTAGCACGTAGCATAATCAGCGTAATGAGAAACAGAATCTGACCCTAGCCGCGTCTCTTACCAACTCTTTGCAGCGGTGGCGTCAGTCTGCTGATTTTGCCGCACGTCCTGATCTGGTACTTCCTCACTGGAGAGTAAACTGTATTTTGCTTGTCACAGATGCGAAGAGAAAAATGCAAACCTTGCATTTACAGGGCTTAATAAATGTGTTTTGACACAGTATCAGTTGGGAGACATTTGTAATGATGTATTTAAGATGAGAGCTGACTGTTGTCGAATTTCACCGAGGCCGTTTTGTAATGTTTAAGCTGTGTTAGTAGGATTTGGTGTTCTTTCCAGCCCTGGCAGTTTCGCCTCCTCTCCTCTGATTGTCTCAGATTGATCATATGCTAGATTCTTTCATCAGCGCTGTAAATGAGGACAGATACCCACGTGTCTCACTGTTTTATAGTCCCCTGACAGCCATAATCTCCGTTTCTGGCGCAGACTTCCCTCCATTCATTACAGGCCGATAAGAATGCGGGACTAAATAGGAGCTGGAGATCATATAGTAATCCTCCTCCGCATGAGGATATAAAACAAACCAGAGACACTTAAAATTAGGCTAATAGTGCAATAGATCAGGGAATTTCCAAAAAAAAAAACCAAACCCACCCCCGACTCTTCAGCTAACCCTCAAGTACTTGCTGTTGAGCCAAGAAAAGCTTGGAGATAAGATGCTCGCTCCATGTAAATCAAGGGTGTCAATGCCAAAGGAAATTTGCGGCGAAATAATACCCAACCATAAAATACAAGTGCCTGGACGTTCACATTTTAGCCGCCATCTTCCCTGCATCTACTCAGTGCCCCCATTTCAGCAAGTAGAGTGCACATCTGTGATCATTTTTAACATTTAATGACATAATCGTGCCCCCACGCTTGGGATCGGCCTATACACGGGAAAACACAAGGTCTTGATTCACAAACATTTCCCTGATTCTAATGAACAATTGAGTGAGCAGGTCAACCATCAAACACTAGGAAATTGCGTAGGAAAATTATGATTGTGGCGTGTGGAGCAATGCAAAGTATTACTACTTGTTTATTATTGTTCATAGAGAAGAGGCCAGTGTAATAATCATGCTATGGCTGAGATGCAGGGCGAAGGGGACAATTAATTTTCCTTTTCCCTGCTCCAGGTGAATTCTTATTTATGCAACAATAGGATTTTTTTTTGGCCCCAGGTTGTGCGCTAACATTTAGCTGAAGTGCCAAGTCACTCGCCCGCAGCATCATTCCAAAGCTCGGTCCGCTTTTGCCATATCCATCCAGGGAAACGACAGGAACGCCTCCGTGCCTTCTCCAAGTTTCCCCACGGACTTGGGGAGAGCTGAGTCGGTGCAATCAATAGCCAGAGTGCTGCCAGCACCCTGGGTGAGTTTACTCTCCAGACTACATTCTCAACTTTGCTTAAGCGTACCACCTCTGAGAACAGTGCATGAAGCAGATTAGCGACGCGGAGTGCTGCGTGTCGAAATCCTCTAACTCCCTTCTGCGGGTCAGTTCAGTAGAACCATTGTTTGCTTCTAATCTCGGTACCGGTTCCTCATCCACCAGAACCATCGGCCTGGGTCTCTGTTGGATTCCAGATGAGTGACAGAGTGGTTTGTTGGTGGCGCGGACCCAAAGCCACAGATCTCGCTCTGTGTGTGGTTAGCATTAACCACCGCCGCTGATCGCATTAAGTAAATCAACAGGAGCTGGTAAAAGGCGGTCACGTATTCTGTTCACCATCTTACAACTTCTAATAACATGTTGAAGGTTAGCATGGCACTATGTGATGTTTTGGGGTATTAGCAAATTTAGCATTCTGTTGAAGTGGCTCTTGCGTGGACCTCCGAAAAAGAGCAAAACCCCTTTGACTCTCATGACTCGGGCGATAATAATTTCATTTGCTTTGCTTTCTCCTGGTGTGTAACCAAACTGAAGCCGGGAATAAAAGAAAGACTGTTCACAACCAGGACCTTGTTTGGCTTATAAAACAAACGAGGGCTCAGAACGCCCTGTAACTGTTTAACCTATAGACACAGTCATGACCGGGGTTTTGCATGTGCTTCTCAGCCCACCATCATTCCCACACACCAAAAAGAATGAGTCAGAAAGTAAACAGTATCTGTAACAAATTTCCCAGCAGAGGTGGGTGTCCCATGTGTGCGGGGCGGCTGTGACATTTGCTAAAACCCCACTAGCTTCTCCTGTCAAACAACCGCCGCGCAACCCATGATAATGTGCTTAGCAAGGCATTAAACCAACAATGCACCTACAGTGTCTTATTTGTCTAATGTACTCCGCACAAAAATGTGCCATCCGAAGGAGGCGCCTACAAAGAAAGCGGCCCACGCATCTTGCATAACCGTGGGCTCCCGGCCTCCATCAATCACGTTCTTTCAAACGAGTTGGGAGCACAACCCGCGTTACCGTCGCAACATCAGACAGCATCACTGACAGCTACGGGACACCCTGCCAGATGCAATGGAGGGAGAAAAAAAAGTGGCAAAGAATTCAATCTGGCAGGAAGGGCTGCCCGGAGTTCTCTGACAGACAGCGAACGCATCGGAGGAAGTTTGTTGCGAGTCCAGATTAAAGGTCCCCAGGGGGGTCGCCGAGCCGTGTCACTCGGCTCTCATTAGCGTGTAAGTGAACAGAGCGGCCTCGCCTCCGGGGGTTTCGGGGGTGCAAAGGCCCTCATCTGGTTCTGATTTAGGAGAGCAAGGGTGGAAAACCTTTTTCTTTTTCCAAGGAGGGCAAAATATTTCTTCGTGCAGCAGCATTCCATCCGCTCTCAGCTTCTCAATTAGCTGCCTCGGATTGTCAGCACGTTGGCCGATTTCAGCCACTGCAGAAATCATTACATGAACTCTGCCACGCACTTGCCAATGAAATGGCTGCCAAACAATGACAAAGCAGGTGAAAGGTACTCGGATTTCGGGTGCAGCTTTCATCTCCAGAGAAAATCAGTTGAGGTGAATGGGAATAAGACATGGTTATCTAACGGGGTAAGATTGATGCGTGGCTGCGTGAAATTGAGAAAAGCTCTTTGGCAGCACTTTTTTAGTTTGTTTCTCATTCTTCATACTCGCCAACACTTTTGACCCCTAAGTGAGCCTGACTTTGAGACGTACTGTACTGTTGCTTCCCATCGAAAACCTGTGATGATCTACCAAATGTTCGAGAAGGTACTTAAAGTTCTGAAATCTGACAAAACGGAAACAAAGACTTTTTTTTCCATGCTAGCCAAAACTAACGAGAGACAAGACTTCCTGTTTTCACTCTCATTTGACACTGGTTCTACGATTCCAAATCTAAATATTTCCATATGTTCCAAAAATTAGTTCTAGCTAAAGCACATCCAGTAAGACGATAGTTAAAAATAGACACTAAGGAAATTTGGAGGTGGTTCAGGTATGTTGTTGGTTAGCTTCATATGGTAGATCCATTGAAGCCTCTGTATTATGATCAAGTATATCTACAGATGTGGTTAGAGAACAGATTTATAACAGACTTTGTGTTAGCATTCTTAGGCTGAAATAAGATCGGATGTTAATCTTTAACTTCAACCCATTACTCTGAAACAAAGCTTTGAGAGAGTGTGGTAGAACAGTAAATGCCTCCAATACCCAACCCTCCTAATTTGTGCACATACTGGAAAAAAATCCTCATATTCTGAGACAAATCCATCTTGAACCAGCAGTTCCTAGGTCTGAATGAGACACATGCTTAATTCGGTGCTGAAAGGATTATGCATGACTGACCGATACAGAAATAAACGGAAGAATAAAAATGATGAGTCAAAAAGGTCCTGACAGATTTTAGCGATTTTCCCCTAACAGAGCGAATGACTTGTACAGACTTTGGGTTCCAACTCGGTCTGATTGTAATGGGTCAAGAAAGACGCTCGGGGTGGACCTCTTTCGCATTCAAAGGAGCTGTGTAAGGTTAGAGTTTGAATACCTGAACAGGTGTTCAAGAATCGTCCAGCTAGAAGGAACTCCACATAATACGATGCACAGTCTGATTCCAGAGAGAGCCATCTTGCCTAGGAATTCCTTCAGCTACCCACTGAATATCAAGTAAAAAGGTACACAGGTTCCAATACCTGCTTGCTAAAGTAGTACCTTATTGCCGCCTTAATTCCAACTGTAAATCAGACGAGGCAGACCTCAATCTTGAAACACAAAGATATAATTCAACGGTTGGACACCTCCCTATTTCCCAAAGTAAGCATTACTCGCATGATGAAAAGCCTCCCAGCGCTGCAACATGCGCCTAAAAACTCCGACCCCCAACTCTCAAAGCAAGCCACCATAAAAATGTCACTGCAAACTAATAACAGAGCAACCTGATCTTCTCATTGTTAATGTGCAAGGTACTATATGTATTGGTGTTCCCTGGTGTGTATCCTGGGTAGCGGTTACTACCGTCCCCCTCATCTATTAAGGTACATTTTCGTTCCAGGGGGTTACGGGGTAACGGACTAGACAAATACCACACTGAGAACACTTCTTCCTTTTCAAAGTCCTCATACAAGAGAAGAATCTTTGCTTTGCTGTGCAGTCTGTCTCCCTCAAATATAAATAGGAGAATACGGGGGTGATGAAGTTGCTCGTCTGGAAACTCATTGGCACTGGATTGTACTCTGCTGGCTTACGGCCTGAAAAGCAAACAAATCTTCGGCTTATGAGCGTCGCTTGGACGTCCCGAAGCTGCAATATTACGTATTTTTAGTAACGTTACATCAATCGGCGCGGCGTACCCATCTGTTGAATCATTGCGTTATCATAAGCGGCAGCCTCGCATCCCTCACGGTGTCGCGAGGTTAGTCGTTTCGCTCGTTACCGCCGCAATCATCAAACGGCCCCTGAAAATATCTTATATAACGCGGAGGCCTCGCCACTCGGCTGCAACAAGAGCTGCTTCTCCACGCAGCTGCCCGCCTGGCTTCAAAAAAGTTTTGCGCAGACTCCTAATCCAAAGAGAATAAAGCCTGCGCAAAGAGCCGCAGGATCTCAGCTTTGTCTGTAACTTTGGAATGGTGTGTGTGTGTGTGTGTGTGAGATTTGGAGCCACACTCCCTCAAAACTCTCACTGCCGTCAATACTCTGAACAGCCATAAAATCGTCTTTGTGTCTGTGCGTCTCTCTCCGTCTCTGTCTCGGTCTCTCGCCCCTCCTCTCTCTCTGTCTCTCTCTCACACACACAAATGGTTTTGCATGTTGGCCTCGGCCACAAGTTTCCAGGAGGCCGTGCCGACTTCCTCACTTTCGAGCATTTTTGCCTACCACACAGTGACTGTAAAGTAATAATTCAAACGAGGGGGGCGGAGAGGGGGGCCACGATCGGATGTGGATGACAGATTGATAACAGAAGAGAGTAAGCATGTGCGTTGTGGATGTGTGTTCTCTCCATCATGGTTTTACTGCAGATGCACACTGTTAAGTGTCCATTTAAATCAGAATTTTACAGTCGTAGTAGGGGTTTTAGCGTCTCGCTGGCTCCGGTTTCGCTTCGCCGTGAGCGAAGGGCTGAAATACGGCACGGTCGTTTCAACTGTGAAAGGATTGCGTGGCCGGCGCGGAGCAAAACTTTTCAGGGGTCAGAACAATATTTTATGCTTTTACGTACACCGCCAGAGCAAAAAAATGTAATACGCAGCACTACAAAGCAGAGACTATTTCCTAGAAGTGAAGAGTTTTTTGGAATTCTGGTACTGTGGTACAGGCCTTCTCTCTGTGGAGCTCCAAAGGATTAATGAATGGAGAATTCCACTAATTTATCACGGTGGGCACGGGGAGCGGGCGCTCTGACATGTTCTGACAGGTCTGAAGACTCTGCGTCGGCAGAGGACATGTGTTCCTCACGTTATAAATGACTTTCATTGGGGCTGAAGCGGCGGCGGTGGTGCGCTGTTAAAGTTGTTTAAGTTGTGACGTGCCGGCCTTTTTAACTTTGCGGGCGGTGGAGCTGTGGGGGCCAGAGTGCTGCTACTTCAAACGAGGCCACGAGACCTGCTCAGGTGTCCTATTTTGAATTATTCCATCATCGGACGAAAACAGAGTACGCCTCACAAGCTGACACATCGCACGAAAACAACTGCTCGCTGCCAACCCATCCGTCTAAATGTCTTTTTAACGCGGGCATTTCTCAAACTGTTCGACCATTTTGACTTTGCGTGCGTTATTCGCGCCGTGATTTAACCGCCGTTTGACAAGTGTCCACTGTGGGAACACCTTCTAAAACTATTGCGCAGACCACCGCCATTAGCAATCAATGGCACGCTCTATTTCTGACATTATCCATCCATACACACCGAGACCCCCGGTAAATTATCTACAACTGAAACTAAACAAACACAATGGAGTCCCCGCTGAACTGCGCGAATCTATTATTGTGTGATTTGGCATCGCAACGCTACTTTGGGAGCTATTATTGCGCTGTAATTTAGCAGAAAATGGACAATTATCTGGCCTCTTCAGTCCATGGGGATGATGTCATCGAACGAGGGGGCTTTATCTCTTATCCAGCTGCGGAGAAATGTGCCTCATCAAGCTGCCGGCATTTCAAGTCACGGATAGATGATAGAAGAGAGAAGACAGCTGGGTGGGGGAAAAAAAAAAAGCTTGGAGGAAGGTAGGAAGGTGGTTGCTGTATTGTAAATAAAAAACTGCTCACTATAACAATAACAGCCGAATTTTGCTGTCCTCCTCTACTTTGCAGAAAAGCAAACTCATTGGCATCTGGAATTAGATTTTGGACATCCGCATGTTGGCTCCCAGCATCTCATTTTTAGTTTTGTTGATGTTGGTAAAACCGAGGAGCGCTAAGCCAGAAAACAGAGGATTTCAAATGAAATGACTCAAAGATTTGCGACTGCCGAGTTGCCAGCAAATGAGGTTTGTAATAGGAATACAGTAACAAACTACAAATCTGATTTACATTTTACTGCAGCGCTGTTGGAGGAAATTTCTTTTATTTCAAATCATGTCGGCGTAACTGGAGTAGAACAGTTTCTGACTGGGCCCTCATTTGTGAACCAGATCTTAAAACGAAGATCTGTCCACTCTAATCTGAAACTGTGAAACATCAGGCAAGTCGTCAACAGCCACAACGTTAAAAGGAAGTTTCCAGGGCACGTGCTGCAGTAAGACGCTATGCTAATGCAGATTAGAGACGATTAGACTCTTTGCTTTCTCTTTCGCGCCTTAGGTTTGCTGATCTGTTGTTCCAGATATGACTTTGGATCGCCTGGCACCAGAAAACACGCTCGAGATAATGTCAAACTTGGTGCTCTCAGGTCTCCCAGCTGTTCTGTGGAATGTGCTGCCCCGTCAGGCATAAAACGAAGACATTCATTAAAGGATTAGGGATAGAGACAGCAGCCGAAAGCACAAGAACGATGCGATCGAAATGATAATCGAGCTTCGTTTTCCACAGGAGACGCTAAAGGTGGTAAGTGGTGATGGCGAAAACAGCACGGTTGTCTTTGTGTTTATTTGAGGCTAAGTCAACAGCAGGGGAGGAATCCGTGGCTGAGTGCACTTCTTCGGGTTGGAGCCACAAGATGTCTCAAGAGCTCGGATCAAAGTGCCCGCCGACACCTTAGAACTTTCAACACCTTCTCGGTGAGCTGAGGAGACACTTTCTCATCAGTGGAAAGCAGCAGCACAGCTTTGGGAATACAAAAGATGAATTCAGTAACTAAATCAGTTGGACAAGTCCCTGGGAATGGAACTAATCTTCCAGGGCCTTCCAGTAAAAGCTCATATTTTCAATTTCAGATGTCTGCGTTCCCTTCAAACACTCTGTTCTTTGGTGTCCTGAAATTGGTCTTTAAGCGTTTCCACCATGCTTCCAAACCAAACAAAGGCATCGCATTTCTTTGCTTGTTTAGCGAACATTTTCAATAATAGGCAATTTGGCGCCGACTTAAGGAATCCTCGGCCGAAGCCATAAAAGTGGCAGTCTGTGTGGTCCGGTGCTGCCATCGCCATGAACTCCAAAGCAGGAGGGCGGAACAGGGCCCGAGTATTTCCCGTAGCATAACACGTGCCGACAGCGAGCAGACATGGCAAAGGCGGGCTCGCCTTCTTCTCACAGCTTGTGCCAAAGCGCGGGGAGAGATTCTTCCACTGGCAAGTATCACTTACTCACTTCATGCTAACATCCGTTCGAACCTCCAACCAGGATGTACGCGGTTCCCCGTCTGATACGGACCACACACCGAGACACCTACGAAAGTCCTGCCTGTCCTTGCGTTTAATCCTTCCTTCTCTCAGTTGTACTCGCTGTGCCATTCCCATTCTGCAACACAGATCGAATAAGGCTCGGGCATCGCCTTCTGCCTCCTTCTAAGGCTACTCAGAACAAGCTGTCAACGACCAGGATGAACGAGTTTCATACCGTTTTCTCAAAGCCAAATGCGGTCGGATGGCGATAATGCATCGCATCCGCATGCTTCTCATTTGCCGTCTCTCCGTCTTCGTCATGTCCGGGCGTGCGTGTAAGAAAAACATCCATCATTCTCAATTTGAAACGCTGCCCCCCCCTCCTCTCAGATTAGATGTCGGCGAAGTCGACAGCCATGAAGACGATGCTGCCCGTCTTAGCCCCATTCGACGCAGATGTGTGCGAGTGGCTCGTGGTCGGCTAGAGAGGCTCGGCCCGTGTCAAACTGCCACCGTGTGATCCCCGAGGAGGCTGTGGGTCATTAAAACGCATCTGGGTGTGAGGACGTGGACGGATGGGTGGTAGAAGCGGGCAGGAGATCAGTCAGTTGGCAGCGAAAAAAAGAAAACATAAAAGCTTTGACAATGATTATGAATAAAGGGTGAAAAGGGGATACAACTTTTGAGTGTTGGATGAAGCATCGCCACGAGGATGGCGGTGGTTGTGCGGCTTTGCTAGAATTTATGTCTCGGAGGTTGTGAATTAATCATTACTTTCATTTCAACGTCAGGACAACTGCCTTTATATAGAATTCACTTTCAGTGAAAATCCCCATTGATGCATTACTGGCCTCTGCAGTGACAGAGAGTCATACACATCTGTTCCTCAGGGGTTTTGCTATGAAGCAGGCCTCAAATCCAGCACGACCTGGAATCCAGACTAAACGATGCCTTCAGATCAAGTACACTGTCTTTGTAAACACACAAAACTCACAAATCTGCCTTCTATGTAAGCATTGACTCTCAGAAGCGGTAGAGAGCTCTTATTTTCTATTTCCACTTGGGGTCTTATTCGTCTGCAA
Organism: Carapus acus; assembly: GCA_900312935.1. NCBI lineage: Eukaryota > Metazoa > Chordata > Actinopteri > Ophidiiformes > Carapidae > Carapus > Carapus acus. The sequence continues at coordinate 27,296 of OMPJ01000864.1, forward strand.
ACAAAAGCACCTGTAAAACTCAAGTGTGTGGTGGTGTGAGCCCCGCAGTATGTGTGGGAACGATCACTGAAAAAACACTGGACTTTTAAAGAGAGTTTAAGTCCATCACTCACAAAGAAATTTAATACGCAAGGGAGCTTCTTCTCTGTTTTCTTCCTGCAGGAAAGCATAGAGGACACTTTGATTTGTCAAACTGTGGACAGCCCTGGGAGACACCTTCTCCAGGGCCCTCCCACTGGCTCCTCCAGCATCCCCCAACACTACTTGGAAGTGCAGGTCATTCAGTTTAAGAACAATAAAAATGCTGCAAAAAAAAAGAAAAGGTATGATGTGCTGGAGTGGTTCTGCCTCGGTAGGCCTCCGGTGGGAATTCCATAATCGTCTACTTACTTCGGCAATTATAGTTGACAAAAATCTGATCCAGGTGTCAAATAATAATCAAAATAGAGGCGATGTGAACTTGGATTGTGGAGAAGCTGCTCTGCTGTGCATCCAAAACAAACACAACTACTCTCACTCTGTAAGTCCGCGACCGACACAGTACAACAGAGGTAATCAGTGAAAGATTTCACACACTGCGAGAGCTCCGCTCAACGAATGGAGGACGTCGGGTCTGAGTTTTCAACGAGAAACGACTAAAAGTGTTAAAACGGGCCTTGCGGGGATGAATTTAGCGGCGTTTCGGCTGTGGCTGGACGCGGACGGAGCGTGTCGACATGGCCGACGCCAACCAAACCACTGCCGATACGTCATATGCACTTCACCGACATGGTAAAGTCATCAGCTTTTTATCGCCAGATACTTCGATGTTTTCTCTCCATCTGACCAACCGGGTTGTGACTGCGATGACGCTTACTTACCGCACCCCCCGGGCCAGCCTCCGTAACAGTGCGCTAACACTTGGTCTACGCAAAACAAACAGTCGGTCACTTTAAAAGGACATAAAGAATTTCAGAGGTGACGTCCCATCTTTTGCACAAGTGCTAGCAAGAGGGCCCTGAAGGCTTTGAGTAAAACCCACATTTCCTTGCAAATCCCACACAACAATATTAGTTTTAAACCAGCAAAGCATCTTAGCTCGTCTCAAATGGAAGAAGTAAAGGAGGAGGGCGAGGTAATTGAGTTGGAGGGACAATTGGTGTGTACGCTGCTTTTGATCGAAATAACTTCTCACATCTAGAAAGCTTCTCAGACTGATGGCTGTTATGGCCATCAGGCGCAGGGTGTGTTTTCTGTGTACTGTCATACTTGGCTCTGCGCCACCTTTCTCTATTCTCCTTCCACCCACTTGTTGATTCTCTAATTACCTCACATCTACTAAGTCCCCCTTATGCGCAATTCACTTTATTTGTGCTCGGAGGAAACCCCCACGGAGCGGCGACGCAGTATGTGCCGAAACAGTCTGGATTACTCCGAAAAGGTTTGCGTTGCATCACTTCGCATTTTTCCACGGTGAGTGATGTTTGGGGAGGAATATGAGCAGCGGGACAAAGGCTAATTGCCGCGTGGGATTAGATTAATACTAAAAAAACGATAACTTCTGCAGCGCCAAGGGCAGGAGTAAACTAGGGTAAATGGGTTAGAAGCCATTATCATAGCTTTCCCACAAACAATTAAAATCTCCACATCTCACTTATCTAAATGCTTGATCGAGACATGCACCTATAGAGTAACTAGATAAATCCTGCTGTAAGATCTGCGATGATTGTGTTGTCAAAGTGAAGCAGTATTTCTGTCTGATCCAGTGATATATAGGGTGCGGTACTAATCTGTCCTTTTGATCGATTGGTGGACTCTGTCCCAGGTTCTCGGGGCACTGAGTTTGGATGTTGGCTCAACTGTGCTCAAAAAAAAAGAAAAAAAAAAGGTTTATGCTGCGCCAACACTTCGGGACCTGGTGGAGGTCTTCCGTAATCATGATTTATCACAATTTACGACGCTGGCTGGTTGGAGAACTGATGAATCTGCCCTTTGAACGCGCAGCAATCACCATCAGTGATCGTTTTTGCCAAGGTGTCCTTCCCGATGAAATGGCTCTGCCTCACAAAAGTCACAGCCCCGAAGAGTGGAAGTAAAAAATCAGCCAAATCTGAAATGAGGGCGAAGAGATTAACGGCTGGTTGGGGCCAATCGCGGGTTCGTGTGGTGATTCACACACCTGAGCCATCCAAAAGTGAGGTGAACGATCAAAAGCATGTCTGTCTGTCGTGGTCACACCCCACGATTGTATGATCACAACAAAACAGAGATGCAGGAAAGATCTACTCGCAGCACTGCTACATGTCCACGGGGAAACTACGACTGCTTATTTAGGCCTGTTTTTGCTAGTCTTTGAAATGCAAGACACACTTCTCTGTCACGAAGACTGGAGAGATGCCCGGCCGCTATCAGCTAACAGCAGCTGGGTGTGTTTGTTGAATCAGTTGTTAAATCAGGCCATGTTTTCTTTCCGACTCTTCCAATTCTGAATTCAGAGTAGTCAGGTTAGGATATTTGGATTTTTGCGATCTCAAAGTCTGCCTGGACAAACAAGTGCATGGCGGTAACTCTCCTTTTAAGGCAGGTATTTGGAAAATTGCACTCTACTTTGAGCAGATATCTGTTTGATTGGTGAAACTGTCATCCCGATTATGAAAGTAAATATAATACTCCTGCAGACATCGTGCTGCGGGTTGACAAAACCTCTGATGGACGGGAGAAATGAAAGTTGTGTAACAACATCAACATCCAACTCATCTGAAACAACAGAAATACTCGGTAAACACGCACCAAGAGGCTGTGCCATCGGCTGGGAGTGGTATGCGCTACAGTAAATCCCTCGGAGGTCAGGAGTGGCGTTGCGAGCCAACCCTGGCATACGCCACCATGACTGAAGGGAGCTTTGCCACGTGGCTGCTCGGAGCCGGACCACGGGATCCTCCTCCATTGTGAAAACTAAACAAAAGTGTTCATAATATTGAGAGTAAAATTGTCAATGTATCCAAATGTTCCTCTGTGCCAAACCGTTGAGGCTGTGGTCTATAGGAGAGGGACCGTCTGCGGGTTGGCGCCTGATACACTGCATTGTTCAATACCGCATACTGTGTAGTGCCAGTGGGACCCATTAGGGGGCAAGTTGACATTGCTGCCATTGTTGGCTAATGAGATGTTGACACGGCAGCCCCAAAGAATGACCAGAAACTGTGATGTCATAGTTTAGCTCGGGCAGGACCAGGTCCTAATCACGTCAAGGGGAACGGGGTCAGGTACGGGTCTCGTGCGATTCCCACGTGGTCCGGGTCATTGTGGTTCAACAAGCACTGAAATTGTAGGGGAAAATGGCGACTAACAGCATAGACGAAGGTCCTTCTGTCTGCGCTAACTGTTTTGCATGGATGTCTTTCACAATATTATTGTGGGTGAAGTCGGCGGAGCGCTACAAAAATCGTGCCATCGCGGGACAGATTTGGTTCTTGTGTGCAAGTCTAAATTACAACATTCGAATTCTCTGCCGCTGAGAGTGAGTGGGATGCTTTCAGTTGCATCAATCAAACTGTGTTGACGTTCAAAGCTTTGCAGTTTTACTGTGTGTCTGTATGTAGGTGGCACAATCAAGTACTCACCGGTCTTCGTTGCTGCCCTGGTCAGGTTTGCAGGCCTGTGCTCGGAGTGAGCGGGGACCTCAACCTTTCGGGGTACAGGATCGTGGCCGATGATGCAAAGCCAACAGCAATGTCGTCTCTGGGCAGGAGAGAGGTGCGAGAAGACGCCATGTAAGCTAACAGCTCATCACTGCAAGGTCAGGCGATGCTGACCATGTCTGGCCTTCGGATCGATATTGACATTCAAGGATCTAGGGTTCAAGGTTCAAGATATTAATTTCCCCATTTGTACACGGACCAGTGGTCCAGATACATTGGTCAGTTTTCTCCTACGTATATGTACCCGATCTTTTGGAGAACTACTGGCAGAGTGGGAAATTCTTCATACTGTTGACAGTTCAACCAGCCCTTTAAGAGCCGAAATCATCAACAGTTACATTCATTTTGCTTAACTGCAACGTACTTCACTCTCACTGTCTGGCTAATTTCAGATTTTTTTCTATAATTTGAAGTTACACAGGGTGAACTGCAATTTTTTAGCCCTTCAGAGTGATTCGTAACACATTTCTGTGCTTTGGTGCCCCCCCTGGCTCTTAGTGAGGTCCACTATTGTTTGTTAATAAGGGAACAGATCCACAGTGTTTACAGTTTAGATCCAGGCCACTTCCTACATTACACTCTCTTCTGCCTCATTGCAGAATATTGTTTATCAAAACGGTAAATAAGATCGCAAAGCCAAACTAATGTGGATTTCTAGGAACATTTAGTACTGATGAGGAGTTTCCACCCTTGCCACATGTGCTTTTCTTAGAATATACCTCTAAAAGTAGAGCAGCAGAGCGGATATGTACACAGTTTTATCAACGGATGAGAAGTTAAGATAGATTGTGATCCAAAAGTGGCAAAGGTTCAACTACGATATGCCAAACTAATCAGTATTTTGACAGTTTCGATTAACAAACATTGATCATTGCGGAAACCTTGCCACAAGTTTGAAACGCGGATGAATCGCATAATAATGATGACAACGTCTTTGCAATGTGATTTTTGGTGGGGCGGACTGACTTGGATTGATTGTTCCCTTCTTCAGACGGAGGACAAATGCCTCGCGGGGTGATTAAATCCAGGCCATTCGCTTGGACGCCTCCGGGGCAATTTTCCGAGCAGGGGACTTGGCGCCGGGAATCCTGTGTATTTTCCATCCCCGATCTCTGCTTGGCAGAGGCCGGGATAGTAAAGCTCTTTTTACTGAGCCGCCCGGGGTTCCCTGTGTACAAACACGAGCCCTGTTTCCTTACTGCCTTTGCTGATTTAACAAGACCTGCCGCCGTGGGGGTTTGCATCACACCCCACTGAGCAGCCATCCTGCAGTCACTTCAGCCGCCGCCACTTTGACGAAAACACACACACGCACACGGCCCATTTTGGGCTAATTTTCCTTCGACCGCAGTACTTACAGGCTCCTTAAGTCAACAAGGGGTCAATGTACTGACAAACAACCGTGATTATGTGAGTAATGTCAGAAATACAGCAAAACAAAGTGAGAGGAAGGTGGGAGGGTAAAGCGGGAAATGGTTTATTTGCTTTTTTTTTTTGCACCGTATCCCACACTAAATCCACACTTGCACCTCTCGGCTTGTCAAATTTCAACCTGCTTTAGGTTTTTGGCTGTTTTTCTAATTGCATCATGGGTGCGGTAGCGTGCTACTCTGGTCTGATCGCAGAGTCTTGGGCCAGGGGTGATGAAACGTTCATTCATGCGGCCATGCGTGTGATGTGTGTTTATTCAACTACCGTGCAGGTTAATCTGGGTCCTCAAAGGGTCCTTGAGCCCGGAGCTGCGTGTCGGTGCCAAGGCTCACAAACCCCTCGGCACCCTGATCCGCCTGCCAGGTTCGAAACCTGAGGCAACAACCTGCGTAGAGAGCTCGCCTCCTGCACCATGACACAATTTCATCGACGGAGTGAACGGAGTGTTGTTGTGTAGATTGTACAGGACCAGAAAAAAACAAAAGACGTTTCATGTGCCCTGCTATTTGTTTTCACAATGTGCCAATACCCTTGACCGCATTAGGTGGCAGCTCCATCTGCTCTGTGCCCGCAAACCTTTTACTGCAGCTCCAGTGTCCGGATGGCTGAGTAGGTGGGGCATTGCTCTCTAAAAGCCAAAACAGTGGCTCGGGTGGCAGGAGATATTAAGTGATTTTTCCATTTTTACAGGATGAGCCATCTGTCCCACGAGCACAAAATGAGGACGACACAAAAGCTCGAGGCAATACCATGGAATAGGTACAGCATGTGGACACTGAAGAAACCTGCTACAGCACACACGCATACACAAGAGAGAAATATTACGACAACTTTTTGTATATGATAAAATTCAAGTCCAACTTAAGTGAGTTCAGTGGTTCAGGTCTTTTCCTCAGTTTACCCACCCGAGAAATTGTAAACCTTAAAGAGTTAGTTTAGCTTATCAAAACATATCGAAAATGCGACAACGATGGAGTGATTTGATTTCATGTAACATGCTGCTCGTCTCTAATCTTGATTTAGTAATGCGGCGTATAATAACGCAGTAATATTTCCAAGAAGTAGGCGGCTTTCAATTTCAATTTCAAGCTAGGGAGGTCACATCTTGAAGTGAGATCTCAGTCAAGTCAAGTTTCAAATCTCAGAAACTTGTGCATCTTGATATATCAACAATAACAATGATCTTAAAGTCAACATGAGGCCCTTGATGGCCACCACATCATCTGCTGTCTCCATAACTCGTCCACTAACCAAGGAAATGAGCAGATACTGTGTGTGTAGTTCGTGTTTACACAATGGCACCACATTAAACATGTTTGTAATTGACACATGTATACTAAATAGGACAAACTAGCCCGTATCTTGTGTGTGGCAAACCAGAAATACACTTCGTCCATGCCAAGCACTTTGAGCCAACGCTGAAAATCAAGAAGGATTTTTTTCCAAGTTAAAATCTTTCGTGTTTGACCACCTGGCTGCTGCTCCCTGCTTCTCTCAGTAAGTGAAACTAGGAGGGCATTTCTGTGCCCTCCTAGTTTCCCGATCTCTGTAAAATAACCTTTGCGTCTGCTGTGCGATCAGGCCCGGGGTGTAAACGGCTCCCACTTTAACTACTGTGCATCGCGCCCTGCCAACCTCATCAATCTTTGCTGCCACGCGCGTGTGAGCGGGCAGCATAAACAGGAGGCACTCCGTCAAAACCGGGGGCTCGCGTCGGCCTCCGTCCACATCCCTCCCTGCGATTCATCACCGCTCTCTCCATCTCTGCTCGCGCTGGCCCGGTCTGCGTACGCTCCTACGCTCACTGAGAGGTAAATATTTTGATGCGGGCTCCCGTGAGGTCAGCGTTCCTGCCCGTCCGGCGGCGCGCCACTAATGACTTTTCGCTCGACACCCCGGCCTCCGAAAAAACCAAATGCTGCAGTTGAGATCATGTCATGGTTTCGCAAATGTGCTATTTCAGGATGATCGTGAAAAGATTTAATAACGTACCTGTGAGGCATCCAGACGCGTCCTCTCGTGGCTCTGTGGGTTGTTTTCGCCGAACTCGGAACCTGGTGATGACACAGACCTATCAAATAAACATAACACTGCGCTTCCATTTCAGTGAAATGCACGTTATACAATGAAATAAGAAGCTATTTGGGCGGCAAGATAGCAAACATCTATATCCCATTTGGTGGGGAGGAAGGGCTCAATATTACTCAGATATTGCCCACCGTTCACTGAGGCCTGTTTCAGCAGAGCAGCGCCATTAGAAAAGAAATTCTGTTAGAGTAGGGAAAAATGTTGAGTGCTGCATATGCCAAATGGAGACTCATACTGGATTACACATATTAGGAAATCTAATTTTCCGTTGTGCGTCGAGCCCCTCAAACTGCTCATAGTTTAGCCCTCTCACCAAATGGCAACCATCGCTAGATTCTATATAAAACGCCGGTGGTAAATTCTTTTGGTTTAATCTAAACTCGTCACCCCCCCTATGTTTACGATGCAGCTTTGGAGAAATCACTGTCACCACATCATCAGCAAGGAGGGCGCGCCAGAGAAACTCGGGTCTCGGTTTTTCCTCGGCTCCGGCTTTTGAGTGTAGTGGAAAATGAAGCCGGCGGCCCTGCTCAGCACGATTCAGACGCCGAGCGGAAAAGGGCCATTAGCTGAGTCAGAGGTCTTTTATCTGATAGAAGTGAAGCGCTGGTATTTCTGAGTAAAATCTCAGCCTGCAAGCACAACATAAGTCACGAAGCGATTGTCAAGGTGGAGACGGGATGCGGCGTGGTGCGAGTCCGTATATAAATCTATCCATACATCGATCCATCTTCTATATTATCTATCTATCTACTTATCTACTGTCTACTATCTACTATCTACTTATGTCGTCATTATTCTGCGTGAAGCCGTGAGGGGCGAGAACCCGACCAACAGCGAGGAACAACACGGACCGAGATGGATCCAACCTGCGAGTGTTAAGACCGTCAGAGGAATCCGGACCTGGCTGCGATCCGCCTGCCATTTATCCTACAGATGGCCGGCGGCCCACCTGGCTCCAGCCCGCGCCAGAACCCGGCCACAGCTGCCAGCGTCAAGCCCAGAACCTGCCCAGATGTCAAAGCTTTTTTTTTTTTGCGATTATATCGGCCCATTATCCCGCGTATTGATTATTCCAATATGCGCGACGGGCGACAAAAGCGGCGAGGAAACGATGGGAGGAAGCTTGATGTCATCAATCGAGGAGAAGCGATGAGTTCCGATCGGCGCGTAACGATCTAACACATGTTCTGAGTGAGGACCTAAAAGAGATTTTTAGAGGACCTGGCCGGCGAGGATCTGGGAATTTTTCTTCTTCAGATAATGAACATGTGTTTTCACTGTTCATTTTGTTACTACAGTACAAAAGCGGAAATTACACACTAAATTGGGAACAGTACAGTTACACACTTGCTGACCAGAAAAACAGAACCACCTGTTTAATGTATTTCAATCCAATAACCCGGCAATAAATCCTTTTGTGAATTGCATACCACGGCTGATCAATTCCAAGCCGGACATGTTAAGGATTTCAGAGAAGGCCGCGTTATTATATTTAAATTTGGCTGGTCGAAACTGAGATTTTCAGGAAATTCAGGGTGAGGGGTCAAAGGTCAATCGGTCAGCATCTACAGAATCATTGAAATGGGAAACATTCTATTTTTTTGGCATAATACCAATCTCAAATTTCCTTTCTTTACCTGTGTTTTCGATGCAACAATTATTTTAAGCACTCTTTTTCCTACTGTCACAGGGCTGCCAAGTGTGTGTGGTGACAGAACACTACTAAATTTAACTGGTTCGTCTTTGAGACTTAATCGTATCGTGTTTATTTTCCTCTGCAAAGCTGATGGTTTAGGGAAAAAAAAACATCACAAGTTGATAAAAACGTTGAGTCGTCATATCGGGAAAACACACTTCATAGTAAACCAGCCCGCACAGGGGATCAGTCGATAGTTTACAAGAGAACAATGAGATCATGAGAGAGTCAGTCAGATGGGAAAACACTTTCTGAATCCTGGCCTGCAGTTAGAATGACCTCATCGAAGAGCCGCTCACTATCGCTTTGTTCATTTCATCTCCAAATTCCAACAGGACTTTGATGGTCCAATCTCAGACAGGTTATGTTTGACTTAAACCTAATTCCCGCCACTGCGAACATCTACGGCATTATTCACGCCCTGCTCATATTCATCATCACATTAGGTTCTTTACGACCAAATCTGGCAAGAGGGAACCACGTGACATATCAATAATGTGTCTTCACTCCTCACGTGCCCCGCCACGTTGAAAATCCTTAAATATAATACTGGCGCCACCGTGTGGACAAATGGGAGAAATACACTGACTACTATGAGCCGACTCGCACACTAACATACATCTCATATTCAAAATACTTTTGGTGGCACTCCACTCTACTATTTAACCTGTGGATTGTTAGGTTTGCCACACAGTTTGATACTTTTAGCCTCATACATCCACGTGTCAAAGAGTGAGGACCCTCATTTGATCTACTGAGGGGCAATTTCACCTTTTCTTAAGACGGCACACGGCTTTCACAGTTTAGACCAAACCAAAAACTTGTTAAAAATGCAAAATACAACTCAACAATGACGGGACAAAATTTGTCTCGGGTATGCCTGTTGCACTTGAATTGAATGACAGCTATAGAGCTCGAATTGTGGTTTAACGCTCGTCTAAAGGTTTCTTTGCATTATCTTCACCGTAGAACTTTAAACATATATCACTGGTGTCTTTCTGTGTGTCTTATTCTAACACTTTCAGTCAAATGACATGACAGTCGAACTTTTTTTTTTTTTAAATCTTGCTGACTCGCGTTAGCTTGCATGGTTGGCTAATACAGTACATATCTTTTCGTCTTATCTTTTTTTAAGTGCTTGCGATGCTTCTTCCTTAGTCTTTGACACCTGAAATGATAGTGAATGTTTCCACAGTCGATGCGACAAGTTTAGTGTTTCAAAGGCACCTTTGCGCTGTTTATTTAAGAAAATTCCAACTTGGCGGCATCTCAATACGTCTCGATACGTCAGTTAAGCCAAACCGCTTTACAGCCGCTAGTGCCATCTAGTGATGTATTTGAGAAATACACGATAGCTCAGGAGCGAAGCAAATTGTTCACAACATGTAGGAACAAGATATACTGTACAGTACAATGAATATCTGCTTTTTTATTCATTATACATGTATCATATCACCAGGGCTGTGGCGGGAAAATGTTGAAAACGTGACAGAAACAGCAAACATAGTGATGCACCATCATTTTATTGTGCAAAAAGATGTCAGAAATGATCCTTCAATTTGTTCAAGCATTTTTTCCCAATTCAATACGACAATTTTACATTCACACATACATAAATATATTCATAAAAACATTTCTGAGGCATTTCACAAATGCTTCCGATCTCTTGACCTGTACACTGAGAAACTCAAATTCATAGATAGAGCACAAAAACATCACATTGATTCAGATGTAAATACACTCAAACACATTTATACACAAAGTCAGTGGATCATAATAATGCCTTGCTTTGTGTTTCCCGTCTTTGAATACGAACAGTAGATCTGACAGTGCGTGTGTGTGTGTGTGTGTGTATGTGTGTGTCCATCATTGAGTCAATGAGTGTTTGTGTGAGCAGCTCGGTCTATAACTTGGTTTCCACAAGTACAGCAGATGTAGACACGCGCCCATTCTTGCATTCTGATGGTCCCTGTCAATCAAAGAAGGGTTATTAATTCAGCCATTCCATTTCTAATAAGCGCTGACATATGACTGTCAATGTTAACTGTATATGTGTATATGATTTGTGGAGGTGCACTTTTAATGTTCTCCTTTGGGGAATACATTAAGTGTAACTCTTTCTTCTACTTTCAACCAGAGCTTACAGGGAACCAATACACCACTTTTTTGGAAGGGATGTGGCTCAAATTTGTGTTTTCAGGCCACCAGCTGCCCATACGGTTGTGTTGTCGAACCTCTTCACACAAGAATCAAGGTGCATTACTAAGGAGCGCTAAGAGTTCGAACGATTAACTAGGTTAAAAATATTCAGAGGAGAGTTTGTGCAAAAATAAATAACAAATCACACATCCAAAGAGGTGCTTCAAACGAGGGAAAATGAAATCATCCAGTCTGTGCGTAACTGCTAATGTTGCGGTTAGCTGAAGAGATGGATGCTGTTCTAGAGGGGGTGAGAGGGGTGTGAAGATGGTGAGAGTGGTGATTGGCATTGGCAGTGTGTCGATTCTGGGTGCAGCCGTGTCCCTACCTTTGCGGAGCTGCGTGACGAGCTAAGATTTGAGGAGATTATATGTGGAGGAAAGGTGTATTGATCATCAATCAGCCGGCGGCGGTGGCGACAGGATGGCCGTGGCGCCATAGTCCAGTCCCACCAACTGTCCCTCTGCCTAAAACAACAGCTATTGTTGATTTCGTAGTCTGCGTGAAATCGTGGTTTATTCATCACCGGCAGAAAAGTGACAAGGACGTGGCGGCATGCGTGACAAGAGAGTGCGTGCGTTGAGACGCTTGGGGACAGACAGAGCAGGCAGACGGCTCAGGGCCGTGAAATTGGATCTGACAGACGGCGTGCAATTAGTTTCATAGAAGGTTAGTGCACATGCGCCAGGGGTTAACAAGCAGACAGAACACATATTCCTGCGTGGTGCATCCCGTTGTTATCTTATCTGGACTTAACATGCCCCCTGAGTAGTCCAACAGTCAAAGCACGACACCGTTTCACACACTTACTGCTGACTTGTTGGCATTCTGTCTTCGTAGTTCTGACTTTATGAACCCTGCCAGAAAACACAGTAGCGTTCAATACTGTCAAAGTTCAAGTAAACGATGACAGACGGTGAATGAGATATGGCAGAGGATACAGAGACAAGGGGACAAAAGGTCTTGTGAGTATTCAAAGGTGATGCATCTGTGGAAAGGGCATAATTCTAAAATCACGCTTAAAAAAAACTAGGGATGTCCGATATTGGCTTTTTTGCCGATATCCGATATGCCGATATTGTCCAACTCTCAATTCATCGATACCGATATCGGCCGATACCGATATGTGCGCCGGTAAACGCTTCAGGAGCGCATAGGCACTATTTCGGTGAAAAGTGAGCATTACTTTATTTTTAGCGTTTTTTATTTCATCGGTGTTAAAGCCAAAAAATCCGATGCCGATATTACATTTTTATGCCAATATCGGGCCACATTGCTGTTCTTTCATATTGAGCTGCAATTACAATGTAATCCACTAGATGGCTCTTCTGTAAACACGAGACAACAGTCCTCCAATGAAAGTATGATATACAAAGGATAAAAAAAACACATTTTGGACAATAAAAGTACATTTTGATTACATGAGGAGAAACAAAAATCATTATCTTTTTTTTTTTTCTAATTAAAATAAAGACTGAGTAAAGACGATAACTGTGTTTGTACAAAATTAAAGCCTACTGTGCCACGTCATTCTTTATCAAAGTCAACATTGCAGATAACGCAAACACAGTGAATCTCATTTGAATCAACCCATAGGTCTGCAAACTGAATTGAACTCTGAACACTCATTCTCAAAATGCCTCTACGGTTGCGAGTTATCCAGACTTGTGCCGCGATCATCACGAGTCCCGGTTCGCATTGCTGACTAAGCTACAGACGAGGATGAGTCAACGGCTGATGTCCTTTTAGGAGAGTACATATTCTTAATGCAACCAAGAGGCAACGTCAGAACATCTTAGCTCATCTGTGGTGACTTGTCGTCCACGCAGGCATACAGGCCCAAAAGCAATGGGAGTAAATTAAGGAGCCTTAACGAGTTTGTTGCCCTTGCACTAATTCTAAAAAGTTTCATTCTTGGAAAGCATTTGGGAAACTTAACTTAACTTAATCAAAACCACACATTGCATTACATTAACTGTGTGCAACTTATGTACGGTCAGAAACATTCCATTCTAGAACAAATCTGTGTGATTTGCCATCATTCAGAATCCATAAATTTGGGCAGACTGACATTTTTCTCGAGGACTGAAATGACAAATTTGGCAGCGTGTGGCAACTTACCCGTTATTACTGTGCCAATCAGGAGGAACACACACAGGAAGATGTTCCCTGCCAGTGTGTCGTACTTATCGATAATTTTCCCCTGGCAGATGGTGAAAATGATGCCAAATACCTGTGTGTGTCAAACAATGAGATAAATTTAAAAAAGGGACAACACTTCGCAGAACCTCCCTCCTTAACATTCCTTCCAGAGGATGCCAACACGTTTTTTTTTTTACCTCGGTAGAGGTTAAGTTTTGTCTTTTTTAGATAGGTAGAATAGAGTTACAGCTCATCATGTTGTCTGATACTCTGCAAAGTATTTGTAAAGTAAAACCCGCTTTACCGAAGCACTGCTATAAAATGTTGTGTCCGGCTTTGGGCTGTTGTCGATGGCTAAACGCTAACAAGCCGTACCTGCGCCGAGCAGTTGAGAAGGCCGGAAGAGATCCCCTCGGATTCTGGGTACGTCAGCTCCACCGCAAACTCGAAACCCAGCGGCAGGTAACCGGTCATAAAGAAACTGGGAGCAAATGGGTGAAGGGAAATTAAATAATTATGGTGTAAAAATCAATATGTCCTCTGCATGGTTGGTGGAACTGTATGTATTTGTTATTGTTTCGGCACATCCAAGTCCAATGACTCCTCAAACTTGATTTAACAATCTTTGCCTCTCAGGTTGGCACATAAGTTGTTGCCGTAACGACCCCATCCCCCCATGTTTGAGTAATTTCAAGCCTTTTAATCTCCTTGTTTACAAGCTTGTCATGAGACTGAGAAGAATGTCGTCATGCTGAGAAAATTGCGCGGTTGTAATCCGCTGGGCAGCACGACCAAAAGACGGCGAAAACTTTGGTTGGAGAACAATGGGTTGGCCACGAGGCGCCCGGTGCTGAAGTACGATAACATTATCATCTGACGACCAGGAGTTTCAAAGCGACTCCTGCTGATAGAACCCCACAGCTCAGCTTTTGTGTTTAGGGTTTGTCTGGTGATTGTGTAGATATGAATATCTAATGAGGTATGTGGACAACAAATCGACAGAATAAAAACAACTACTCTACTGTATGTTGGTGAGCTAGAGGCAGGAATAGTGACCGATGAAATATTCTCAAAATCTTGAGCAAAATATTGTAATTCATAGACTGGATCTCAGAAAACTATCCTCTGTTGTCCCTCTCAGATTGGTGCCAGTCCACAATATCCATACAAGTAATATATATACATCTGTGAGTGTGTACAAAGGGGTTTGAAGAGACGAAGACAATTTGACTACCCAAGAGCCCCAGCTGTGATGAAGACCACCCAGAGGGGTACATAGCCAAGTGTTGCAGTGAAGACGATCATCCCCACGAGGGACATGAAGTACACAGCTAGGGTTGTCTGCCTGCAAGAAAAGTGTTAGAAACATACAGAGAAAGTAAGCAAAATGGGGAAATCAGGACTAAGGAACCACAAGGACATTACATTTCCATTAAAATTCCAACTGTAGTGGGGGACACTGTGCTGTCCCCTTTCTACAAGGTCCCAAGAACCACGTGCCTCTTAAGACGTTGTACTGAAAGTGAGCTTAAGAGGGTCCACGCAGGGGGACATGTTGGGACAGCGTCACTGCAAAACAGCCCCTCGCAGGCTCGTCGCGAGGGGGGTCGGAAAGGTCACCCGTCTGTTGACGCACCGCAGCTGGATCAACAAGGACAAACCCCGACAGCACTGCGAAATCTCGGCCGCAGGTGCCGCAGTGTGTTGTGGTGGGGTTGTTTTGAGGGGGCGGGGGGACAGCGAGCGAGACGGAGTCTTCTGGGAAAACACGGGGACACAGCCAGTTTTGTTAACAGACAAAACAGGGGTACGCGCCGTGGTGTCCTCAAAGAGCCCTTAGCGCTGTTAGCCATAGCCAGAGCCCTTTTTTTTGAGGCTGTGTAGCTACTTTGGGTTGGAACTAGTTTGTTCTTTCCAAAGAGTAAAAGCAGATGAGGTTCTGTCTCACATTAGAGGGAACAGGAATGTTTGGATTTGTCCAGCACTGGATCCTTTCTGAAAACGTCATCAAAAAACACAAACAAAAAAAACAACAACAAAAGTTGCGCAACTTCCTGCTTTGAATTTGGACAAACGAGTTGCATGTGTGGATTCTGGCCTTACTTGTAGGTTTTGGTTCTGTCCAGCCAAATGCCACAGATCAGCGAGCCCACCATACCGGCGATGACGATGGTGAGGCCGATCCTGCCGGCATCCACCTCTCTTCCCTGGGACATCGAGGAAAAAGGGAATGTGTTAATGAGCTTGGGTGTTCAGGGGGGTTTACTTCAAGAGAACAAAGCCTCCTTTGCATATTCTACTGAGGATGTCAGCGCATGGCAACACGTGGAAAGACTTAAGGTACTTTAAGGTACTGTAGGACCAGCTTGTCAGGCTGTCATTGGCGCGTCGGACGGGCAGGTTGAGCCGGAGCAGCAGCTTATGCTCAGTCGAAGACGAGACAGGCAGCTTTGCCAGGAATAGGCAGGGAGGAGATATTTGGGCGTCAACAGGAGTGGAGTCCAACAAGGAATGTCTCTCATCGTGTGCCATCGAACGTGAGAGCAAACGCGTTTTCAGAAAACAGGCACATGTTTACAGTGGACATCAGGGGTGTCAGACTCATTTTCAATCAGGGCCACATGGACACGGCAGTGGTCCTCAAGGCACCAGATGTCAATGGCTATTATTGAGGTATAAATGTAATCTAATGTTAAAATGTAACTACTTGTTGAGAAATATCTAATATTAGATATTTTTTACCTTTTCAACTTAAAAATATCATATAATATAATTTGCATTTTGTAAAATTTTGTCAGGTCTTTGCTGTAATCATATCGCTAATCTTGTGTTTTTTTATCAGGAAAAGAAACCTGAATAAATCAAAAATCAATCAACAAGTCCACAAGCTGGTTCCCTCATTTGGTCAGCGTTGGTGTCTCTTGACAAACTCACATCTGGAAAGTGAGAACTTGATCGGGGCACAGCTGCCATCACTTTACCAGTAACATGATGCATTTTGGGAGATGTAGTTTGTAGGCCAGAGAGTGTTTAAATGAAGGAGCCTTATACTGAAACTTGTGGGCCACATACAATGACGCAGTGGGCCGCATCTGGCCCGTGGGCGTTAAATTTGACATCTGTGGTATATTGAAACAGTCACTCAAGCGTTCGAAATTTGAACTTACGGGGTAGTGTGGTTGGAGCATGCGGTTCAGCAAGGTGCCAACAGCATAAAAGCAGCCCACGTTCAGCCCTGTTGCATGGGGACATCGCGAAAGACATCACAGTACTTCATTACTTCAATCACTGCTGATAACTAAATCCTACCCGCTCAAAGTATAAATTTGCACCCTTGCAATCCCATAATGCAGCAGGACGAGGCCACTGGCGTGGGGCCAGTGACGTGACAGCGACACGTGGAGCTCCAGGAACTGCTGCTACGTCCGATATTCAAAGGTGAACTTTGCACATTGTGAGCCCAGCTGGAGGTACTGGAAATATCCCGAGCATGTGCACAAACACAAACACACACATGCACGCACGCATGCACGCACACTAATAATAGTCGAATGATTAGTGGGCGCTTCCCACAGGGTGTGCACAAAACACTGTACACACAGCAGATGCTGAGATGTAACTTCAAATAACAGATAAATGACCTTATCGGATACATTATGTAGTTATCTTAGAGCGAGCTACTCATCACCGATAAATGCTTTTGACAAACACCGTCAGCTCCAGCAAGCAGCAATGAGTAAATGGGTACCGACCGTAGGTGATGATGAGAAGGATGAAGGGCTTGTTGCGGAGCAGCCGGAGGATGGAGGCCGTGTAGGAATACTGCTCCGGCGGGATGCTGCGGGCGATGGCCTGCGCCTGGGTGGGAGGAAGCTCGGGCCGCTCCTGGAACACTGAGGCGAGGGTGTGGCGACATCAGTCCTCACACACTTTACAACATCGACCCAAACAATAATGACCGACATCCCCGTTGTACTGGTCGCGAAGCATTATTTACACAGCAGGACTGCGCCGTGGTTGAGGGGTAAATATGAGATGTGTGCATGAGCACATAGAGGTGTAGACAGATGTTTGGGCGGTGTGTTTGCTCTCGAGTTCATGTGGCGGTGCCTCATGTACACTGTCTGAGCGAGCAGCCTTGAATTGGACCGATACACAAAACTGACTGATTCTGTGTCGGCACACACGACATGGACACGAAAAGGAGGAAATACTGTTATAGAAATACTGTCAAAACTGTGACCTGTTATTAGCAAGTAAGGAGAAGTTAGCTCCTGTTTCCAAAAAAATGTGGTGGTGTTGTGTCCAAACGATCACAAAGCATGACCGCCACCAAGCACTCCAACGTCTCAGCCTGTGAATGAGTGATTGTTTGTGTGTGTGTGTGTGTGCGTAGGGGAGGGGTTAGCACTCCACAGATTTATTTCACTACTGGACACATGAGTGGAGGTTGGAGGGGAAGGTAACACACACGAGTGTCAGCGGTATAATTCAAAATCAGGACCAAACACTTGGGTGTGCAGCCTTCCCCAGATGGACGCCACATGCGTATCCGGTGCCTCCTTTCACGGGGCGAACGACCCCGTAAAAAACGGCCCGGAAAAGCCCGCCTGAACAAAAATGCAACCAGAACAACCTCCAGAGACCCTTTCTGGGGATAGAGGGGCAAGTGAGTACTCAACCTTGTGGAAGGAACAATCTGATCTCTCTAAATGTGAATGAGTCTTGCTTCCTCAAAGACCTCAAAGGACATGCGTCCTCCACTGCTCTTGAAGCTGTACAATCTGTTACTCAAGAGGCCATGATGTTTTCCACCCCAGGGTCGTGAGTCCAATTACTTTTTCCTGTACCAACACTATTAAAAAAAACAAAACAAACACCATGTGCCTGTACCACATTGACGGTGTTGTACTGCTGTTGTTGAGTGGCAATGCTAATTTCTCATATTTTTGTTGTGTCCTTATGCCATCAGAATGGCTGCTTGCATCAAAATAAGAACAACTTGATAAAAATGTGTGGGTGTGTGTGTGTCATGCATAAAAAGGAACAGGTTCAACTCGGTGATGAAACATCAAATTCTCAGCTCTCCCCCATCGGCCGTGCTGACTCACTGGGCCGTTACTCAAGAGTCGCAGATGGGTCCGGCAGCAGGACAACCCTCACACATGGCATCTTGTATGTATGTGCGAGTGTGTGCCGCCTCTGAGTGTGTGTGTGTGTGAGAGGTACATCATGCGATCATTGTGGCCAACTGGTGTGAATTGAGTAAGTCGGGAGCATAAAGGCCATCTATGCACAATCACGTGAGTGTGTTTCCCTGTAAAACAATGACCTCTGCGCCCCCTGCTGAGCTTCTCCCGGCCCTCCCTTCCTCCATCCCTGACTCGGCGACGCGGCTGTAGCAACTGTAACACTGTCCTAAAATGACAAACAGGCCACAACTGATGGTCTTGCTTTGTGAAAGCTGCCTGCAACGACATTGGCGACACATGAAGCACAGTTGTAAACGTTGCCGCCATGAAATGTCCCTCACAAGCACGTGCGTGCAACTCAACTGGCCTTTGGATTTCCCGTCATGTCTGGACAACAACTTCGTGTCCCGCCCTGCCCTTGATAAGTCAAACACTGGCATCCGTTCAGGGATCAAGGCTAAGGGACACGTTTCTGAACCACGGCCCAGTTGGAGGGTACCTGAGTCGGCGGTACTACCCGACCCAACGCTGTCCCAAGTCCTAAAGCATGTCCCACCATTTTGATGGTATCTGACTCAAACAGGAAGAAAACGACTGTCTCAACATGACTGACTATTGATGTGCATATGCAGGAGATAAGAGGAGTTCCACTTCCACGTCGGTGAATCGTTTCCCTTTGCTCTAGAAGCAACCTTGTGACTCAGCGTCTTGCATGCATAGACAAAACGAAAAGGAAATGATGCACAAAGTTGACAGAGGATTCCTCCCTCAATCATTTGGCCTGTCCAAAAGCAGAACTGGTACGATCCCTCTTGTCCAATTGTCTCCGATTACACGGTAGTAAACTGTATGAAAAGACATTGAGTTGTTGTTGCTAATTGCGTGGTGTCTACTCTGCTTGTGTTTTCCCCTGACGTTATCACAGTGGCTACAACTGTCAGCACAATGGCGTCTTTTTCTTAATCTGGCCTTGGGGGGAGGGCGGAGGGGGAGGATTTGTGCTCTGGGAAGGCGCAGGTCAGCACTTTCTCTCCGTCCACTGAATGAGGCTTCTTGTCTGCGTGCAACAGTTGCTCTGAATTGCAGCGAGCGCCACCACTTTTGGA
This sequence comes from Carapus acus, assembly GCA_900312935.1. Taxonomy (NCBI): domain Eukaryota; kingdom Metazoa; phylum Chordata; class Actinopteri; order Ophidiiformes; family Carapidae; genus Carapus; species Carapus acus. The sequence continues at coordinate 46,833 of OMPJ01000864.1, forward strand.
TCCCCTCTGGCTGGAGAAGAAAGCTCCGACTATATAAATCAGCGCTGAGCATTTTACGGGAAGACGGGACACCTCACCCTCAAAACTAGTGCATGGACGAAATGTCAAAAGCTTCCAGGCAAAACGGTGACGCCAAGCGACCGTTCTAACACTTCTTCCACAAATAGTTGGGAGCTGAGTGGATGAAGCACTTTTACAAGATGGTTTGAGCGTCCTATTTCCACTTACCAAAGACCACGAGGATGAAGAGAAAGGTGGCAACGCCGGCCGTGATGTAGAACATCACCCTGATGTGGTGAGCCAGCTCGTCCATGTTCTCCGAGTTGGGCACCAGCATGGGAGGAACCAGGAACCCGATGGCGATGCCCAGCTATAACGCGAGACACACAGGGGCACGCAGATGAGAGAAATATAGTACAGGAGCCTCGAAAAGCACTTTCATGCACTTGTCAGACCACATTTCCAGCAACTCTGCCTCCTCCGAGGCATTCAATAGGACACAACACGCGACTCTGATCAGATAGCGACAAAAATACACTGTGTAATTAAATCGATTAATACTGATAAGGGTGACGAATGGTCTATGCCTGGAGTGGAACCATTTGCCAGGAAACAAAAAAGCACGACAAAAAAAAAAATGTTGTCCAACATAATCGCAACTTGCATATCGTGATTTAACATGGTGCACTGTTAAATAACTGCCGTTACTGTTTGAATGAAGACCAGAGATTGACAGACAAGAAGTCAATAATTGATTGTGAAGCAGGATCGGGCGGTTTCAACACACAGCTCACACAAATCTCTCAGGACTCTCGCACCAAGACACGAGAACGCCTGTGTAGCTCTGGTATTCAGACGCTGTTTGTACAGTGTATGCGGTGGTTGGCTTGTCGTGCCGTGTTGGATGGACCGTGAGATTGAAACGCGGTCGAAGAATGCGAGATGGTTGTTTGATCAAAACCAACCTGGTTCCCCAGCACGCCGATGGAACAGGCCGTGGAAACTTCTTTCTCTCCAAACCACACGGAGGCCAGATATGAGGGAATGCCCAGGACAAAAACGGTGGATACCGCACACAATAGCTGGCCGAAAAAGGTGACGAGGTACAGGTCTGGACCCACGCTACCGATTTTTAACAAGGCGCCGATGCAGTTGAAGGCTGCGCCTACGAGTACCACCTCACGGATACCCCTGTTATCCAAGAGCCAAAGGACCGGGAGAATCAGAGGGATGTACATGAGCAGGTAGATGATGGACAGCCAGTCGATGGCAAAAGAGTCGACTTTGTAGAAGAACATGAAGATGTTGCTGATGATGCCGTACTGTAGCCACATGAAGCTGTTGCTCGCCGAGATGGAGCTGAAGAGCAGCAGCATGGCCCAACGGCGACGGAAAAGCTTGGTCTTCCTCTCGCTCTTCGGCACCAGCGCCGCGTGGTCATCCTTCGGAGAACCGACATCTACGGCGACGGTCGTGCGTACAGGGCCTGGACTCCACTTGAGCGAAGCCAGGCTCGGAGCGAGGTGCCTCACAGCTTTGTCCCAAGTCTGCTCCTTGAAATCCGCACAACTGCCTGTCTTATCGTTTTGTGGCATCTCGGGTGGTGACTTGTTGGGATTCCTCTGCCTTGTCTCCGATTCTTATCTCCTATCTCCAACCCTAAAATCCTCGGTGAAACTAGCTGCCTCCTGATTTATCTCCTCTGCGATGATAGTCTTCGCAGATAAGTGCAAGTGGGACGGTCTGCCTAGCAATGTCCTAAGCCAACTCAGGACTCGCAGCATGCATTGACACCAAGGTCCCAGCGGAGCACAAACATTTAAACCGTGGCAGATGTCATGTGATCCGAGTGGAGAAAATCCGCCCTGCCCCACAAACCCTAAAAAACTCCGGAAATAATTGATGGGCAAAACAATCTGATCATAGAAAACAGTAAAGGTTTAAACCAACTCAGAGGGTGGAAAAGGGTTCATTTAGCATAAGTTAAGATGTGCTTAGAGTTGAACCTTTAACACGGCTGCTCTACTTCACTTCATGTCTAAACAAATGAGTGACTGACCAGTGATTATGAGGCGCTGAACCACAACAGGTGATTAAGACTTGCCAGATGATTTTTGATATTTTAAGTAGGGATGTCCGATATTGGCTTTTTTGCCGATATCCGATATGCCGATATTGTCCGACTCTCAATTTACCGATACCGATAACTGCCGATACCGATATGTGCGCCGGTAAACGCTGCAGGAGCGCGTAGGCACTATTTCAGTGTGACGCAAGCATTATTGTATTTTTATCGGTTTTTATTTTATCGGTTTTAAAGCAAAAAAATTCGATACCGATATTACATTTTTATGCTAATATATTTTTAGGCTAATTTTAAGCTATGTAGCCGATATGTCTGTGTGAACGCCATGAAAGAATCCACCGCAGCTTTCTGGTCATTTCAGAGGTCCCTGTACCAAACCACATTTTGGAGGACAGATTTCCATCCTCATGTAAAATTGTGCAGCAATGCCCACGGATCTCTTTGTCTGTGTCATTCAAATCATGCTAAATCACTCTTGACATATCTAATCCTGCCTCTCAGGGTTGTCAGATTTGTGAATCTTCACCATGGGCTGGTCTGATGGACAGTGCCCGCCGATGGCTGCCTTTGTGAAAGTTCACTCCTCCACAGCACGAGGCAAGAGATTTTGAGATTGCTGAATAGAGTCCACACTAGGGATGTCCGATATTGGCTTTTTTGCCGATATCTGATATGCCGATATTGTCCAACTCTCAATCTACCGATACCGATAACAGCCGATACCGATATGTGCGCCGGTAAACGCTTCAGGCGCATAGGCACTATTTCAGTGTAACGCAAGCATTATTTTATTTTTATCGGTTTTTACTTTATCGGTTTTAAAGCAAAAAAATCTGATACCGATATTAGATTTTTACGCTAATATCGGGCCGATAATATCGGTGGGCGGATATTATCGGACATCTCTCATCCACACCCATAATGCTGCACGGTGTTGGTAGATTGTGGGTTTCTCCTTGTTCTCTTATAAATGACAATCCTCCGCAGTGTGAAACTTGTGGGGTTAAGTGTAATGTTGAACCCTTGTGAAATCACAAAGGGGATTCCTTCTCACGACGAGTCATCGCGAAGGGTTTCGCACAATGTTTCATATCAAAACATCTGTGTGCACTTGAGACTCATACTGGGCATTGACTTGAATATTTTTTATTGCATCCAAGAAAAATGTCTTGGAAACAGAAATACTCACTCGGCTTGAGAATTGGATCTGCTACTATACCATCCGTTGCGAAAAAATGGGTCAGATAGGCACACTTTCCGTGTCGGGTCGGTCTTTCCTGTTTTCTTCCGCACATTTACATGCAAGTAGGTCAGTGCCTCCTGGGTCAATTAGTGGCAATCATTTTGCATTGGAATGTGCGGACTTTGGCCTGATGGTTATCTATTTATGTGCAACATGTATGGCTGCGGGGGATTATGTAACATTTATCTTGGTTCTCTTAACATCCAGTTCAGGTTGAGGAGACAGAATAAACAGCTGGTGAATAAGAACTGTGTGAAATTTTGAGAATTGTTCCCTTAGTTGGGTGTTTAACTCTTGCCCCTGATTTCACTTGCCACCATCAACAGACTGAAAGTGGGTTGATCATCGGTTTCGGTACAATTAGAAGTACGCACAACAGCAACGCCATTCAGTGGGAAATCAGAGGAGTCCTTCTGTGGTCTCCTCAGAGGTCATTTGTCTCCACCTTCTCCCATCCTTTGTGTCTTCATTCTCTACATCCATGAACCCTCTTTATCGTCCTCCTCTTGTCCTTCCATGTGGCAACTTCCTCCTCAACATCCTTTGAGTTTTCTATCTACTATTTGACCTGTACACGTGTCCTCACCATCTCAATCTTGCCTCTCTGGATTTATCTCTAAACTGCTTGACCCCAGCTGTTCGTGTTTACATTCCTGTCCAACCCAGACAGGATTCATTTCCAACACATCAAACTCAGCATAATCTTAATCAAAATTAATCATTATTTGCTGTTGATATATCTGAATCCCAACCCCGCACATAACTACAATTACATCATGTGAAATCTAAGAATCTGCCAATCTTACCAAGTAAAATTCAGTTTATCTCTGATTATTCTTTCTTCCCAAGATCTTCAATTGATAATCTAGATTGAGGGAAACATATTAGATTGAGTGGGTTAAAATCAGATTGAGTGGATTAAGATAAGATTGAGTGGAATTTAGACCACAAACGATTTGATTGAGTGGAATTTAAAGAAACTGAAGGACACAGAGCTCATCAGTTTTTGTGTGAGTGAGATTTTCCATGTGTGCATTCTCTGTGTGTGTAAGATGTGTGCCTTGCCCTTGGGCATCAAATTGGTGAAAACCAGCACTGCTGGAATGCCAGCTACAACTTTTACTATTAGTTAAGAGCCATCTAATTCCAAATTTGTCAATAAACACGGAACTCGACTTTGTTTCTGTCTGCTATTCAGAGCATACAGCCAGGACGGTTAAAAACCAACATGAAGTTGCTGTGTTTGGTGAACGCAGGATGGATAATGAGTAATAAGAGTAACAGTGGGCCAAGTGAGGGGTGGGACAGTTGTGTGTCATGCGTCTTTTGCTCTACCTGGTTCCCAAAGACGCCGATGGAGCAGGCGGTGGACACCTCCTCCGTCCCGAACCACACCGAGGCGATTCTGGACGGCATGCCGAGGATGAAGACCTGAGCCATGGATCCCAAGAACTGCCCGAGGAAGGTGACCCCGAAAAGGTGGGGCTGGGCGCTCAGCACCTTTACCCACGTCCCGGCGCAGTTGAGCGCGGTGGCCACCAGCGCGATGACCCGCAGCCCCTTCTTATCCAGCAGCCAGGTGACCGGGAAGACGAAGGGAATGTAGGTCAACATGTAGATCATAGACATCCAGTCTATGGCGAGCGAGTCCACGCTGTAGAACTTGGTGAAGATATTGCTGATGATCGCGTACTGGATCCATTGGTAGGAGTTGCTGAGGGAGTAGCAGCTGAATAAAAAGACGATCACCCAGCGCCGCTTGTACAGGCGCGTCGGCGTCTTCGCCGTTGGCGGGTCCGGCTCGTCCCCGACCGGGTCGTGGTTCTCCTGGTCCGACTTGACCTGGACTTCGACCGTCTCTGTTCCCTCGACTGCCTCTGTCATTGTCATTCCAAGCCCGCGTTTACGCCCTCATGCAGAGAAAAAATCGAGGAAAAAGTCCACCGGCGCGCCGTTTTGACAATTTTGAAATAAGTGAAAATAAGTCGTGCTAGCTTAAACTGCTTCCAAAACACTCACTGACAAACAGCGCGCGCATATTCCGCCTTGTAAAGTTACTTTAATAGTCCTTCGGATCCTCACGCCCCATAAGCTCGACGTCAATTGGAGTTATGGATATTTTAAGGAACACGTGTGCGTCCTTACATCGACTTCCCCGGTGTCAACACGTGTTTGGAGCGAGTGCGTCTGGATTTACTGCCGCTTTTCGATCCAGAAACAGGGAAGTGTGCTAAGGGCGGAGTTTGGGTCCCGAGCCCGGGGCGGCATGCCGGGCAGCGGGACCGTTAAACTACTATTGGGCGACGACGCCCACATGTACTGTACTTTGACTTAATCAGTAAACATCAATGGGATATCATCTCCTTTAATTAAAACCGCACTTACTCATAATAACCGAGCGTTTAGGGTGCCTCAAACGCCTCTGTTGTGTTCAAGGACAACTCCCGGGACTGTGTGACATGAGTTGACGTTTGTCTGGCAGGGTAAACATTAGTGTGGGTAAACAGCGCCATCTGTAGGGATTTACTGCCAGAAAGTGGAAATTCTGTATTTAAAGATGTGTAAATTATCCTCTCCTTTCACGGGCAGCACGTATAAACACTTAATGACAGAGACGTAACAGATATCCAAGTCACAGGTCACACTGAAGGCATCACATTTAATAAATACCCGCATATAGAGTGCATTTGCGATATTGAGATCTATTACTACTGCAGAAGTCGATACACTTCGGTTTCAGCCAACATTTTGGTCTACTGAAGACTTTTGGTCCTTGACATTACATTCTACTTGAGTCAACAATCAAATCTGTCAAAAAGCTCCTGAGCATCATGGATCTGCGTTAACAGATAACTAAATCAAAACACAACTAAACATGGACAACAAAAACAACCTCCAAACATCATGGCGGATATGACACGTGGCTCCCTGTGACGCTAACAAACAAGCACTGTACAAAAATACTTTCCCTGTGATATTCGCACGTGTCGGCTAGCTCTCTGACTGTAAACATTGACCCTGGTTCAAGGATGAAAACTCACTTCTACCTAGCAAACAGTGTCGGCGAATGCACAGATCACTGGTATTGATCGGACACACGCAAGGACACAATCCAGAGCGAAATAAATAAGTAACAGTTTGGTTCGGTAGATACAGCATGTGGGCGTTGCAGTGCATCGGCGGGCCGTCTCAGTAGTCGCTCAGGTCAGTGCTGGTAGTGTGGTAAGGTGATGTGCTGGTGGTGGTAGCTGCTGTGGTGAGGTGAGTAGAGGAGGTCGGGCGTCTGCACCGTCAGGCCGGTGCACAGGGGTTCGTGGCTGCTCAGCACGGAGGAGAGGTACTTGGCCTCCTCCCTCAGCCGATCCACCTCCTTCCTCAGGGCCGCGTTCTCCCTCTCCAGGTTCTCACTCTCCTGCGCACATAGAGGGATGTTTTTCAGAGGGCAACTTTCTTTATGTCTGGACACCGCTTAGGTAGGTGGTAGGTAGGTAGGTAGGCACTTCATTGATCTGTTGATCGAGTGATGGAGGAAATTAAAGGCCCCAGCTTCTCAGAGTGACACAGAAGGTAGAAGATAAAATATGCAATAAGAAGGTACCATTCAATGTAGCAGTGAACACAGACAACACATGCAACACAGTCATAGTCTTAGTCATAGTCATGAAATTATAACGCGCAAATAACATATGCTAATATGAAATAATTAACCTTTTTCAACTTTTCCTCACATCAACCAGCACCTATTTCTGAATATTTCTCAACTTTGGTCATGTCTGAGAGGTGAGAGCATCGATTGCGATGCATTTCTCTATATCTTGAGAGGCTCTATGAAACTTGACGAGATGGACATGGCTGGATGTTCTTTTTTTTCCTTTTTTTTGGAGGGGGAAAGTACTCAGTGGGCTGAATTCTAGACGAGCATGATTTGCACTGAACATGTCAAAACATGTAGAAGCATGTGTTTTGGAAGAGGAAGGGGGGAAAAAACATACCACTGCTTTTCTGTTATACTATAAAGTGTTTTGTCACTCCATAAATAACATATAAAAACCAAGTATTTCAATACTGTGCAGTCATATTATACATAATGCACTACACTTTGATGCTGAAATGCGTGAAGAATTCCTACAACACTCCAATTACAACTCTGCTGCAAACGTGCAGCAGCTTACCCACCGCTGATGACTTCATATACATGAAGGCGTACTTCCAAAACAAAAGAAACACCAGAAATGCCATGTGGTTATTGCACCTTTGAAATGATGTGGTGCTAAGCTAAGTGGAGCAAACTGTCACAGTTTGGATTTTTTTTCTACTGTGTGGGAATCACAGACAAAAAAAATATTCCGCTTCATTGAAAAGGTCATCAGAATGTGGCCAGAGGTTAGGATAGGAAGATATAGGTCCTTACTGTCACACACACTTGGGCAAACCCCTTGCTTGCGTCATTTAGCCAAACACAGCCCACTCCTGTCATCGTTTTACAAGAAGTGACGGCTCTTTCTACCCTCCTGCCCACGACTTAAAACGTGACGCCGTTTACACGGAAGGTGAAAAAAAAAAACTACTATTGAAGAAACAGGAAATATAAACCCCTATGTCACAGAGAGGGAAAATTTGTCTTCCTGTTTATCTAGCGAGACGACAAAAGCAAAACCTCAAACGTGCTGTGCGGTCCTCTGTGAGTGTAGCAGGGTTTTTAAAGAGGCAGACCCAGCGCCAGATAGCAAGCGGGAAGGAACATGCTTTCTCCTGAATGACACACCGGCGCTCTATCTGTGGGGTTTTTTCTGAAGGTCACGGTCCCTTTTGTTCCCTTTTGATAAAGTTCACCAGACAGAGGTGCTCTACATGTTGACAGCGCCGCTGATCAGTGTTTCTAAACCAGGATGACACATAGAGGCTAATTAGGTTAGCAAACACGCAAAGTAGTCCCACCTTTGGGTAAACGCAACATGTGCTTAAACGTTAGTCCTTAAACGTGTGTGTTTACATATGTATTAGCGCTAAGATTAAGTACGAATTGGCAGAGATTGGAACATCTGCAGGCGATCCTTGTTTTCACGTTCTCCCTGCTGTAATCTGGCGCAAGCTGTGCATTCTGCTGCTAAGGAGGGGGGAGAAGCCTACACGTGATAATTTATTCCCTTAACTTCTACGAGCGTCCAAGAGCAGCATACGAGCAGGCAAGCGTCACACACGGTCACGTGGTGTAGGTAGCGAGTGGGATCCGCCAGATTTATCGTTCATCTTTGCCCTCTTATCTGGCTTTCGACACAATTCTCTCTAAAACGATAAGACAACAAGGGGGACTGTCGTTGCGTCATTGCGTTCGCCATATATGGTCATGCAAGGAAACAGCGTATATGATGCTATGTCACTGTGGTGCTTTTTTACATATTTAAAACGTTTTTTGAGGAGAATGGAAATTGGCGGCCAAGGAGGTTTGTTTGTTTGTTTGTTCTCCTAACCTGCATAGTAGAAATGAACATGCTAAACAGTTCATCACATGCTAGTCCAGTATCACCATCATTCAAAATCTCTGAGCAGCGTTGCTGCTGAAAGTGTGTGTTGCATGAAGTTCACACATCCACTCAGTGTTTTCAGATGTGCGACCTCACATGGTGCTCACCAAGTGCAAAGTGTCAGCTTTCTGGGTTTGTCTCATCCGACTCTTCTGAGCAGCGATCCTGTTCTTCTCCCGCCGCATCACCTTCTTGGCGTCGTCGGAGGAGCCCTGGTCAGACACAAAAACGCAGCTCCAGTTCATTGACTGCCACGCAGACTGGTGACTAACGAGATGTGAAACAAACGACTTTGGATTTGTCGGTTGTGGTTTTGGCGAGACGTGACATTGTACAGACGGTTTGACGAGCGCCCCGGGTTCTGCACCAGTGAGGCTGGGCCGCTGGGAGTGACCCAGGCATCCGTTAGGTAACACACACCCTGTTTCAACTCCTCCACGCTCCTCCTTGTGGCGTGACAAGTAATCCATCTCAAACTGAACTCGCAGGACCCCGAAGGACCTAAATCTCTTAAGATTTACTCTCATCTCTCGTATCTTACACGTAACCCAAAACGTTTGCGTTTAACTTTTTCCAACCGATTCTCAAACTGCACATGCGTGTCTGCACAGCACAATGAATGGACTGGATGACTCATGAAGTGAAATATGCATTTCACACACACTCACATCAACCACAGTTTGGAGGCTTCAAAAAAAAAAGTTGTCCCGGCAACTTTCACCAAGCCCACACTGAAACAAGCCATGCCACCAGCCCATGTGTGCATGTGAGACACTCAGATGGAGCTGTGAAAAGAGGCAACAAAGGCTTCTGTCTCATCCCAGTGGCTCAAATGCTGCAAACCAATCAGACGCCTGGAAGACAGATTTTTTTTCTCTAATATTTTAGACTAGCAGGTGTAGAAATCTGCAGCCAGTGTGCACGACCAAAAGCGGCATAAGAGATGGAGGGCACACTTACCGGCCTGCTCCCGGGTGATGGCGACTTGTACGAAGTGTCATTGCTGTCGGAGCCCTGAGCCATTGCCAACGCGGGCGCCTGAAACTCTTTGTCGTTCTCCACTTCTGCTTTGTCTTCCTGAGTATCTGCGTGTGCTTAAGTGTGTGTGTGTGCGTGCGGGTGAGACAGAGCGAGCGAGAGCGAGTGAGAAAGAGAGAGAGAGAGAGAGAGAGGTGGGCTCTGTGTACCAGAACGAATGCAGACACGAACTTGGCTCGCCACTTAATGAGTGCTGCATCTTTTTTTTTTCCTTCCCTCTAAGCTTTCCCTCTCTGTGTCACTCCTCCCTCCCTCCCTCCTTCCCTCCCACCTTCTCTCTATCCTCTCTGTCTCTCTCTCCTCTCTCTCTCTCTCTCACCCTCGCAAACACATACACACTGTGGTTCTAGCTGCCTGCCTAATTAGTTATATTTGATGTGGCTTCTGGTAAGAGATGGGGTAAGTTGCAATACGCTGGAAGTCACGTGCGTGTGTTGGCGTTTTGAAAGATGACAAAAATATGGAGAGATATTTCATGAATTATGTATAACTTCTTTTTTAAAAAACTAAACAGCACCATGGTAAAAGAGTGCAGAGGCGAGCGCTTAACAATGGGCCTTTGGAAATAGTCGCAAACGCAACAACAGATTGAGAAAAGGGGCGCTGGATGGGGCACCCTGGGCATTCCGTCTTCCCCTTTTTCAAAGAAGTCGCACAAAATGACAAGTTTCGCACGAGTCGTTCCCCCATCCAACGCAGAGAGAAACTCCACATGGATGACTGCCTCACGAGTGCCCACGCGCACTTTGGTGGTGATTTCCAACGTTAGAACAGTGCTTCTTGCCTGTAGCGCAACAGCTGCAGGGGCGATGAGGCAACGTGGAATAGTCGAGCGTGAAAAAAAGGTCACTGGGGTTCTCCAGCAACTCCCCCACTACCCCTCACCCAGACAAGCCTCGGCGTCAATTACCGTAAACGGTGTGAAGATGTTCAACCAGGGAGTGCAGAAAAATAACATTTTAGTGTTTCAGATTCATCTCAATGTGGTGAGAGCACGTGCCCACCCCCCTCTTGCAAGAAATATCTGACCAGGGTGTTGTGATTCCAGTCAGGCTGCAAAATTTACGTACACTGATGCCACCCAGAATCTTAAGTTTTCATTACCATCCACAAATATAAGTCAGTGCGTGGCCATTGCCTTTTTATTAATCACTTAAGAATTTCATGTATTATTTTTCTCGTGCTAAGATTATCACGAGGTAGCATTTGGCATTGCGGGAGCAAGGTTTTCTTGTGTGTGTGAGAAATAGAAAAAAAATCAGGACCAAAACAGCTTTGCTTGGCAGAACAGCCCTCCCACACAAAAACATGTTCCACCATCGCAGGCTTTTTGAAAAGCCTGCTGGACAAGGGCAGATATTTCTAAGACTGAGACGGTCCAAAGGCCTGAGGACCGCAGGAGGAACAGAGAGGGGACAAATGGGGAGGCCCAGTTGTTGTTGTTGTTGTTACACAAAGCCCAAACACAATATGGCGACACGGGCACGTTGGAGCAAAGATCTCAAGACTCCTTCTGACAGATAGAGGAGGAGTTGGCATATCGGTGAAGTAAAAGAAGCTTCTGCCCATCTGTGATTGTTTATCACAATCATCATTGTTGAAATGGGTTATTTGTTTTGCTGTGACTTCATTTTCACTGCACATGAGGACTTATGATATCTAAAAGAAGAATGACAGCTGTGTACTTATTCGCTCTGGGGTTTATTGTTAATTATTTCAGAAATATTTCATCATTTTATGTCATTCGTGTCGTGGGATGAGGCAACTCTGATGAGCAACTTTCAAAGTTTCATCTTTGACCTCTTTACTGAGATGATCTTTGTGGAACCTTTACAGATATAGGTAATGATGAACTGTTCTTTATCTAAGTTGTCGAATGGTTAATGTTGTCATTCAGACACTCTTGACATTTACATCTCCAATAAAATATTCAAAATAACGTTTCCAAACAATCATTAGTCATTGTTTTCGTTTCTGCACAAAGCCTTTTATGCTGCCTAATTCAAAATCTGGTTATGAGTTTCAATTTACCCTTGAATGATATCTCGTGGCAAAATATTCAGAGAATTGAAACATTACGCCTCCACGTGGTTATTGGGCGATGGGAGGGCAAACGTTTTTCATTTTCTGTCATCTGGATGCGGCTGTGTGATGTGGCCATGCACCGATGAGAGAGTGATGAAAAGGTCTGTGGTGCGATCTTGCGTGTTGCAGCGGGAATAGGAGTGTGAGCGGGGCCAAGCGGTGAAGGTCGAATCTGATATGTCACGGTGTGTGAAGAGGGATGTGTGTAAAGAGATAGATAGATAGATAGATAGATAGATAGATAGATAGATAGATAGATAGATAGATAGATAGATAGATAGATAGATAGATAGATAGATAGATAGATAGATAGATAGATAGATAGATGAATGAATGAATGAATGAATAAGATCGTCGTGCAGTCTTTCTCAGGCTTCAGACACGATGCGAGGCGCACTACAGTGACATCTAGTGGTGGAAAAGACCATTACAACTACACTTAATATGCTGCTTCTGGCAGAATTCAGTTAGAAACTATCATTCTCTCTTGAAAGACGTATCTAATTATTACATATTTTAAAATTGCGTTATTGTAATCACTAATTCGAGTGAGAATTTGATTTAATAGTTACTGTTATCGCAGTCTATTATCTGTTACTGTTATTACTTTTATTTATTACGCGCGGCATCCAGTGCAGAGCAACAAAGTAAGAATTTCATTGTGCAGGGAAACTTGTTTCTATACTGTGCATATGAATCTTGAATCTTTTATATCAATGCTATACTTTTATTATCTGCAATACCGACACAGTCGCGGACTACGGCGCAAAAGAAAATACAATAATTCGACGGTTTACAAATTAAATTGACTTGACTTGACGACCGAACCTTCGAGCGTGATTGACGGTCTCCGCCCCCCCCCGCCTCCGTGATGACGTCACGGACGGTGCTCCCTCCCTTTCGTTATTCCGCGCTCGCCGGCTGCCCTTTGATGTCACGGCCCGCCCCCGATGCGTCAGCCGCCCGCTTATGTCTGCTCAGATTCCCCTACCGTGACAATCAACGCAAAGATCTGCAACATGCACAAATCGGAAACAGAGCTTCGAACTTGTACGGTTACTGAGAGGGAGGGAAGTAAGTGGTGAAAATGTAGCTGTGGTGGGGATACTCACGCACACCTGAGCAACCCCTTAGTTAAGATAAGGTGTTGTGTGCTTGCTGCAACTACACACTTCACTAAACAATAGCAACACCACAGCGACAATCACAGCACATTGTGCAATAATCAAAACTGTTCTGATTAGAGATGTCCGATAATATCGGCGCACCAATATTATCGGCCCGATATTATCATAAAAATGTAATATCGGTATCGGAATACACTAATGCTTGCGTTACACTGAAATAGTGCCTATGCGCTCCTGAAGCGTTTACCTGCGCACATATCGGTATCAGCTGATATCGGTAAATTGAGAGTTGGACAATATCGGCATATCGGATATCGGCAAAAAAGCCAATATCGGACATCCCTAGTTCTGATATCTACATATCAACACACACATAATAAGACTCTAAAAAGTACCTCATAGATCCACAACACTGCAACTTTGGACACTGCATCACTACTGAAAAAACAGTGTTCTACTGATAAGGTTTATAAAGTACTAATAGATTTTTTTCTATTACATAGTGCACGACAGCCAAGCTGTGGGCAGAGACCTTAGCTCAAAAGAGAAAAGGCCGATGAAGAGAAAACGTAGGCACAACGATAGCGCCGAAAGCGCCACCAAAAGGATGAGGCGGGTTCCCAGCAGCCATCACTCCCCGGCAGACCAAGAGGAGAGGAGCACAGAGGAAAACCACAGAACCGAGGGTGACTGGGAGGAACCTAGGGGTGACCAGGAGGAACCTGGGGATGACCAGGAGGAGCTGAGCTACATCCTACCCTGCAGCGCGTTAGAGGTGCGCCACACCGTGGTGGGAGGTTGTTTGGCTCAGCAACTATGCTCCGGCGGCAGGGCTCACACCTGCTGCAGCTCCTTTGAGGGCTACATCGTGACCTCTAGCAGCACCTCCTGCAGCGGTTCCTTCCCTGCCGCCACCACCTCTTACGCCAACGGGACGTTGGCAGGACAGGCGGGCTACCGAGGTTAAACACACTTAATCGTCATGTGATGAATTTTTATCTAAACGTTACAAGTTGACATCAAATCTTAAGTAGAGTTGAGCAGTTACATGCCACTAGAAGTGACAGTAGAAGTACATTCCTCTGTGTAAGGCATGAAATCACTAATAACCATGTTTTTATAAATTTAGAAACTTTTATAGCTAATTATATAGAGGAAGGAAGTCTGGGTTCTGGTGGCTTTGGTGCCGTATTTGCTGGGTACAGCAGGGAGGACATGAAGCCTGTAAGTCGTCCTCATGCGCCATTAATGATACTTTCCCTCTCCATCCAGCCTGATAAGTGCCGACGTTTGTGTTTTCTGTTTTTTTAGGTGGCGATCAAGCACATCGACCAGAAAATTGTGGACCGTATCCCAGTGGTGAGTGACACAAATCTTGTGCGAACACGTGAGCTCCCTCATCCACGTCGTAACTCTTTTCAGACCTTGGACGGGCAGATGTACGACTTCCCCCTGGAGGCCATATTGATGTGCATCGCCGGGGCGGGACAGGAGTCGCTCAGCAACAGCGCCACCATTGCCCTGTTGGACTGGTTCGACCTGGACGACGAGGTCATCCTGGTGATGGAGCGGCCCGAGCCGTGTGTGGATCTTCTCTGCTACATCGCGTCCTATGGACAACTGCATGAAAACAGGGCCAAAGTGAGTGGCAGGCAGAGTGAGTGCGGACACAGAAATGTGTGTGTGTACCGTATCAAGAGTTAGTTTTTCGTTTCAGAATATACAGCGACAACTGGTTGACGCTGCCCTACAAATGCACGCGAGGGGAGTTTTCCACCGGGACCTGAAGCCGTCCAACATTCTGGTCCTTCTAAATTCTGACGGTCCTCGTGTCAAAGTGATCGACTTTGGCTGTGGGGCCATACTGACCGAGGAGTACTCAGACAAAGCGGGTAAGCTGCTTCGGTCGGAACTACTCCCCCTCCCCTTGTTTCCCTCCATCACTGCCCTCTCCTGGTTTCAGGCACCCCTTTGTACAACCCGCCCGAGATGAATCGCGGCTGCAGCTACAAAGCCGAGCCGGCCACCGTCTGGCAGCTGGCCGCCTTGCTGTACACCATGCTGCACGGGTGTCTACCCTTCAAGAACCAGGACGAGATCCACTACAAGAAACCGAATATCTGCAGAAGGTTGTCCGCAAGTAGGTCTATCTATCTCTCAAACACACCACATGTGCTTGAACGCACCGTATCCCGTACGTACTAGTGTTGGATCTGCGTCATTCTTTTTCAGCGTGTGTGGAATTTTTGGTCCGATGCATGGCCAAGAGATCGGAGGATCGACCCACTCTGGAGGAACTACAAGCGCACCCATGGCTACAAGGATCCAGGCCTGGCACAGCGATACAGTGATTTAACACCGTTGCACCACAAGACTTGTAATACCTTAATAAACCCCTCAAAGTTACGGTATCGTTTCCTTGTTAGTAGTGATGAATTAGAATCTTTCGATACTCGCTGCAGCAGGCTTCTAAGCTCGATTGTTGCTTAAATGAGAACAGAAATAGTACATCTCATCTTTTGTCCATTCCCCTGCCAGGTGTAGACAGTGAGGAGTTGGTCTGACTCATTTTCAAATCGGGCCCTCCTAGCAAGCGATCCCCTACCCGGCCCAGAGTCAGACCGAGGTCCCAGAGTTCTGTGTTCAAGGTAAGGTACAACAGCGGCATCGTACATGTAAAGTAATGTGGAAAATATGCAGGCAGAAAAGTTTTAATTCTGCAGCATCAGTACCACCCATCCACCTGGATTTGAAAAGGAAACGATAAACAGAAACCCATTCAAGCAGATCGGTTTCAGCAACGCGGCAGGTGATGGGGCGCTCGGCCAAACCTGCCACTGGAGTGATCGTTTCTGCTTTTTCTCTCTGGCAGGAGTCGCCGGTAGTGAACCCAGGAGGGATGCTGTTACTCTGGGGATTGAGGACACTCACCCAAACTTGAGGTAATTACCCAACACGATAAGCCTTTAAGTTGAGACGCCGTGAGAGCTCTGAGAGGTGAATGTCAATAAACTAAGTCTCTGATTGGAGAATAATGGTCCACTCAAGAGCACATCTTGATCTCTATAACTGCATCAGTAAAGATGTTAAGTCAGAGACAGGGTGAAATAATATTAAATCTATGAGTTAAAATTGTAATTTCATCAAATAAAAAATGGTTGTTTTATTTTGATGCACAGTGTCAACAATACAACCTTGACAAAGCTCAGATGAACTGCAGTGTCATGTCAGACTGTCTCCAGCAGGAGGCGGTGTGGAATATGTAACAGCCCCATTCAACGGTCTAAATACTGTCCGCTGTCATTTCCCGCAAACCCTCCGAAGAATCACTAAAACTACAACGCGGAGAAATACAACGAGTGAGTGTATAAAATAGGTCCAAAAAAAGTGCATAAAAAGACTGGGTCCCGCTATATTACTCAGGCTGCACTACAGCGTCTATTCACAGGCGCGATCCCACTACTGAGCGGCACGGGGGCTTTGACCTGCTCCGTTTCCGACCTGGGCCGGTGCACCCCTCCTTAGACGACCTGGTGGTCCCGAGCTCCCCCGGGAGCGCCATATCGATACCGAACTTAGTGCGGACACCCGATCGACATAGTCCGCTGCAGCTCAGAACTCCTGAGCTCAAACGCTCCGCCAGCCTCAGCCTCCCAGTAGCTTGGATTACAGGCGCGCGCCACCGCACCCGGCGAGGACTACGCATGCTCATAGGAGCTTTCTCTCTGACCAAAGTGACGTCATGACAGGAAATGGCAGCGGCCTCTGGTGGTTGGAAACGGGAAGTGTCCCAATACTGTAAATTCCTGCCGCTGTCTCAAAAATATTTCAACTTGTCTCGACTTACTTCGCCCCGACATCAAATATTGTACCTCGTCTTGTACCGTATTGTACATATACACTGGTTTACGCATCGACATTACCATGCAAATACTGAAGTTTTATTTTTGGCGAATGCCCCCACGTCTAAGTGGTGAATAGAGGTACGGGGTCGCCTTTAATGAGTAAGCTGAATTAGCAACTTCAAACACGTCCAAAAGTGTGTCTAAGTGCGTCTTAACATTAAACAGATGGCGCGGATGATAAACAACTACGGCTCAGATATCAGTTCAAGTATTTATATCAGTTGTACTAGGGCTAGTGAGGTGTGTGGACTGGAACAAGGACCGGGCAGAGTGTAGCAAAAATATGACAAGCTGTTCAGCGTCGGTGCGGACGGCAAGTACTCCAGTGTTAGATATTTCTGAACATTTAAGGTAGTTAGTCAGTACTGGTTCGAATTGTTTGAGATGGTGAATGTTAGCACAACAACCAAGAACAACAACGGCCCATTTGCAACTTACACAATTCAGGTACGGCGCGCCATCATCAACTGTGTCAACTGTGTGTGTGATGCGGGTTTTGGCCACCAGGGGGGTCTCTACAGCACAGTAAATACTTAAAAATGTATATATATTACCAGCAATTGTACTTTGTTGAGGAGTGTTATCGTGTGCAAGAGAGAGGGTTCGGTGTGGAGGGTTGAGGGTCACGGGGAGCATGTGAAGGGCTTTGGCACCCCGCTGTGCTCGAACAGAGAGAGTGCATTGTTCTCTGACCTAAATTTCTTGACCTGGAACTGCAGAAAAACCTCAGAGTTGAATGGGGAGCGGCAAACATCTTGTTCATCTTCACATCACCCCACACTCAGACCATGACATCATCCAACTGTCAAACAAGATTTTTCTGGCTATCAGCCCATCCAAAGACAAAACATGGAGAAAAAGCACAGAGGAACGAGACAAGTGTGGCACAGGCCTCTGAAAATAAAAGTGAATATGTAAGATAATTGTGGCATATTTTGCTTGTTTGAATTCATTTGATCCACATGTGCTCACACACGTTGTATGTTCAGCCTCAACATGTTCCTCTGGCAGTGAAAGTATTATCTCTCTTGTGTGTACTTTGTTACATATTAGGTCACATTGAATGATGTACACTTTGCTGGGTGGTTCTGTTTTGTTAATATTCATTTATTTCTGCACCTTTATCTCACCAGATGAAGACAGTTGGTCTGGTTCATCCTTGTCTTTGCCCTTAATAACTATTAGCAGGTCACACGCATTCAGCGGCATCTGTGGGCGTGTGTAATACTTTTATTATTGTCAGTGTTACCTCATCTCCGCTTGCAGGGAGGTCGGAGCAAATCAATCTCATCGCCTTTTTTTTTCATCACGCTGACTTCATTTCTCGGCGCTTTTAGATTAGACAGGTCAGCAAACCGAGTTGCTTCTGGAGATTTATGGCCTACAGAAATGCGCAAACCATTACGGCCTCGGCGCTGCTAATGAAGAGTCAGTGCAGTGACAATGAGGAGCGTTAATGGCGCTTTAGATACGTACTTCATTTCAACACTGTCAGGCCAGAGGGCAGGATGCAGCTTTCACTGTCCAATCAAAATTCTAAATTACATGGTGTGATGAAGGTGACCTTGGGTACATAGTTTGGAGTAATTTCTACACGTTCCTGAGCAAACATCACATTTAACACGCCACCAAACACTGTTGCGGGGTTGTTATTTGATTTCAGTTGAGCTGTCGCCAACATATCAACAAAATCATGAATGCCAGTGTTATTCTTCTGTTTGGTTTGAGCCCGCAGGCCCAGCTGCTGCCCGATGACGCACAACCCCGTGCCGTGGTGTGTTTCCATTCCTCTCAAGGGACAGGAGGGATGAGTGCTGTAATTAGCGAGGAGCGGGGCCTCCAGCTGTAGCCGGGGGACGCTGGGGACCTCTTAAGGCCCGTGGGGGACCAAGGCGCGTGGCTAACATGTGGCTTCCTACCTGTGGCTCTGACTGTTTATTCATTGAATGTCACTGAATGAAAATAAAGGAGGATGTTCCTTTTTTTAGGTGACTGGGATTCTGTTACCAGCTTGTTACAATTTAGAATTTCAAAGCAGCCAATTTAAGTGGAGAAAAGCACAAACTGGGACCAAATGTCCCTCTACAGAGCCAGTATTTCTTCCTCAATTGATTTTAACATACAGATGAATCAAAAGTGCAAATCCCCCTGCCCACCCTGGTGCTCTGCCGTAGAATAATAACCAGTTTTGTCAGAGCCGAGCCTCCCACCCATGCGTGCAGGTGTATGACGGCTCCTTCTGCTCCGTCTACGAACTGATGATGAGCAAAGCCATGAAATAGATCCAGCTGGAGATGTGCGGGCGTCTGAAGCCTCCAGGGAAATCATCACACACACACGCGCCCACCACCACCATCACACCACCACCACCACCACCACTCCACTAAATGTGTCCACTTCTTTAGCACCCCAGAGAGGCATCAATAAGTGGGTAATTGAATTTTGAGTGCAAACACCGGCATCAAGTGAATACTGAGGCTCTGGTGTGTGTGGGTGTGCGCGTGTGCATGTGTGTGTGTGTGTGATGGGGGTGTTTAGCTCCGCGAACATGGTGCGGCTGTCATGTGTCCCTCCAGGGATCGGGGCTGGGGGGGATGAATGTTTAATCCATTAAATAACAATTACAGTGTAATGGCTGCGAGTGGCCGCTCGCTGCCTCTAATGAGTTTGTTTGCTCATGACAAAGGATCACACGTTCAATATTTAACCGAAGATGCACACAGATTCCCGGGTGGCGATAAGCAGATCTGACACCCTCGCGGTTGATTTTCAGATCATTTACGGGGGAAAATTCACGATCATCGGCTGTCATCCTTCATGTAAATGAATTTATTATGGTACTCTTTGTCCAGCCATGTTATGGATCCAGTGTCCCGCTCGCAGACGAATGCGGGCACGAGTCGCAGATTGTTTACGATTAACCCGTTTGACCTTTTGAATTGCCCTTAACTAATTTCCTCTCCCCGCTCAGTTAGTCTGTATTGATCATATCGTGTGTATTTGCTGCTTTGCCTCTGTATCTTTTGTACGTGACCCCCTCTGCTCTCTCCACATCTTGTAATTCCAGACATATGTTTCGCCGAATACGGCCTCACAGCAACCACACAATAATCCAGCCCAGTTACACAAGTGTTTCTCGGTCAGAGGACAAGGTAAGAACTAGGGATGTCCGATATTGGCTTTTTTGCCAATATCCAATATGCTGATATTGTCCAACTCTCAATTTACAGATACCGATAACAGCCGATACCGATATGTGCGCCGGTAAACGCTTCAGGAGCGCATAGGCACCATTTCGGTGCAACGCAAGCATTATCTTATTTTTATCGTTTTTTATTTTAATGGTTTTAAAGCAAAAAAAATCCGATACCGATATTACGTTTTTATGCTAATATCGGGCCGATAATATCGGTGGGCCGATATTATCGGGCATCTCTAGTAAGAACCCAGTTTCAAATCTCAAACCTGCCAGAATAAAATATTTGCTGATATTTTTCATTAATGCAAATTGTCTGAAAACACTTGACATTCATACTATATATTAAGATGAATTGGATTTTAAAATGTGGTACTAAAGGCCAATATGGCTGACGGGTTGGTGTAGAAATGTGAAAAATAAACAGATTTCAGCCGTATTGGACCGGCATTCATTCAGGATTTGGGTGGGCGTAGTGAATTGAGTGTGTTGACATCGTCATAAACAAACAGCTTTTACAATTATGTATTTTGGATGCATGAGAACAATAGTCCCCTTGAGCATATGGAACAAAGAGAAAATTAAGTTGTATATAAATCATATGGAAATGTTGCACCATGTGTCAACAATCTGCAATCAGAATAAAAATATGTTGATTTTTGCACAAATTTCAGCTACAAACTTGAATCCGATTAGATTTCTAACACCCGTCATCAAACGTTGGTGAGAAAATTTCCCCAGTACATTAATTTTGAGCAGAGCCATAAATTTTTGAAGTGTTTTGAAGTGAAATCAAGCGACATGTTTGTTGTTTTGTTACCACAACCGCAGTACAGGCCAAGAACACTTTTGTGAGCACTCAACATAAAACCGAGTAATGTTACATCTGTTGCATCGCCGAGCCCATACACACTCACTCACACACATACACACACAGACTCACTCACACACACATATACCTCCGATTCTCCCGCCTGTGTGCCGACAGCGTGCAGCGTGTGATGTGAGTTTGCACTCTTGATCCAAAACGAGTTTGCTAGCTGTGCTTTTCTCATGCCGCGCACACAAAGGCCCGTGTGTGGGAGCTGCCTGGTGGCATTGCTTAATTAGGCGAAGAGTTGATTCATTTGCGCTAATTGACAGCTAATTAAAGGAGTGAGGGCACATCGAATTGACGTTCCTCTGGTTCGTCTGCGAGTGTGTGTGTCTTGTCAGAGAGAGTTAGAGGATGTTGCGTCGCTGCGAGACAACTTGCCATTGAAGGCGGCTCCGGACATTTGGTGCGTGTCTGCAAGTGTGTGTCGGTCTGGGTGTGTGCGTCTGGCCTCCGTCCTCCATCTCCATCCTCAGGACTTCGGTCCCAAAGTTTGCTCTTGCCACAAGTTTGATGTTTTGAAAGTAAAATACTACGAAAGATGTGACAATCAAACTCAACTCAACTTGTTGTAGACGTGATTTAGCGTAGCAAAGAAAACTCAAAGCTTCCTCACGTTAGCACCAGTTTGCACAAACATCGCTGTCGGAACAAAAGCATATGGACGCCACGTGATCGTCTGACGGCTTGTGGGAAATTGGCAAGTTTGCAGACTAAAATGTCATCCCGCCCCGTCGTCCGCCTTCCTGCCTATGTGAGCGTCCTGCTAGCGCGGCGGGGGCTAAGGGTGGGGGGCAATAGGCTGTGTTCATGTCCTCCACGGCCCATGTGAACAAAAATGGACAATTAGGGTGCTTATTAGGGTCCCGGGGAGACGGCGTACTTCACAAGGCGTCGCGCGGCCCCAGTGCCCAACCCGCAGCCGTGGCTCAAAACAGTCAGGGGCATTGTCTCACCTAATTACGCTGAACCCAGGGCCTCTTTTTGTGCCGCCGTCGCCATGCCTGTCTGATTCTCCTACGCGGCCTAAATGCCAGGGCCTGTCCGCTCTGGAAGTGTGCTAATTAGACAAGAAATGGGCCCGAGTAATTATGTCAATTCTTATTACCGGCGACTGCGGGGGAGGGAGGCGGGGGGGTATTATTTTGTCCAAACTTCCCCCCTTCGGCGGGCCTCTCTCTCCCAGGCACTTTTCCTCATTACGCTATAGCAGCACATCTGCACATGCAACAGGAGTGGCGAGGGGACACGGCGAAAAACACCGGCAAGTCAGGAGTCTCCGGAACTTCGCGGCCCTAAATAGATGCACTCATACAGAAATGGAGACTATGGAACGGCAGTGGCACGAAGTTATTGCCCTAATTAATGCTTTTGTGCATCAACAGCAAACTGTGGAATCAGCGGCGGCACATTGTTCAGACGAGGGGAGCCTTTTTTGTTCCCTCACCTTAATGGGACGTTTTGATCAACGGCTG
The DNA here is from genome assembly GCA_900312935.1 of Carapus acus. Taxonomy (NCBI): domain Eukaryota; kingdom Metazoa; phylum Chordata; class Actinopteri; order Ophidiiformes; family Carapidae; genus Carapus; species Carapus acus. Next base: position 69,387 of record OMPJ01000864.1, read on the forward strand.
CTGCTCCATGTGCCCTCGGCACACATCATCGCTAAAACGGCAATTAGCTGGATTAGGAGGAACCGAGGCTTGTTGGGGATGTGCCAGTCCACAACCGTGACCCAGACTGCTCCGCCTCTGTCGCAAACCTGCCACTGACAGGCCAACACAGATGTGGCAGAATTGTAGCCTGGTGACATAACGCACAATCACAAATTCTCCCGCAATTCATAGATTAGCGTGCTACAAAAGTCACCCTGAGCTTTCTTGCTAACCAGCGAGTACGAATATTTGGAAATCTAGCACAAATGTTGCCTTGACAAGATAAATAAATCATGAGCAGAGCAGCAGTGGTCTTTGTTAAACTGAGCTGTGATAGTATTCAGTGCGTTGCAGTGTTTGTGTGAGCGTTTTGTGTGTGTGTGTGTATGTGTTTGACAATAAACTCATCAGCATAGCTGCTGGTCCGCCATTGATCTCTTCATCCACCCCATAGAGTGTCTCTGGTAGCTTTTCAGAGGCATGCTGGACGGCAATTTGTTGCCTGTCCATCTGTCCCTCTATTCTTATTCTGTTGTGGAATCATTCAGGCTGTTGCAGCCTCGCACAAAAGGCCGCTGATTAATCAAACATATAAATAAATACAAGATTCTACTAATTAACCCCAAATCTGTGCACCTGCTGGTCCACAGTGTTATAACGCAAAGCGTGCATATGGGATGGGTGTGTGTGTTTAACAAAAACAAAATACAAAGCTCTCTATCTCTCTCTCTTATCGATGATTATCCGCCGTAATTTCCCCCCGGGATTTCCGCGGGCCGTTTTCCCGCGGGAAATGATGCGTTCACTGACGCTCGGAGGCGACAAGCCGCTGACAGATCTCCTCCGATCATCAACGGGATTAGAGGCCCCGCGGCGCTAAATCAGGCGCGGGGTGTGGCCGCCGTCCTGA
>OMPJ01000866.1:0-12864 GCA_900312935.1 Carapus acus
CATTTGTTTCTCAAGGGAGCCTGCAGAGAACCAGGACCTCAACAAATGCGCACGCGCGCGCATTTGTCACTGACTGAATCTGGAAGGATGTGGTAATTCAAATGATGAGCTTGTTATCTTTTTTTACTGATATCTGAAGTTACGATTTGCGTTCACACAGTTTCACCATCACTGTGACCCTGTTTCTACGGATTGTTGTTGTCTGGCCCTAATGAATGCGGTACCGGGCAAAATCTTAACAAGGAAGAATTAGAATGGGTCAAGGACTGAATATAACGACAGATATGGACTTGAGATGAATGTTAGGTAAATGATTTATGAGCCAGTTTCACTCTCTCCATCTGAAACAGTGCAGAAAAGCAGTTGCAAGGCTCAATTCTGATTTTGGAAAGCGAACAAAATAAAAATATATTTGTTTTGTTTACATCTGACAAATTCACCAGATGCCGTCTGAGCCTTGACAGGTTGGTGAATGGCTTTGCTGAAAGACAACGCAAGAAGAGGCAAGGAGGCGTTTGTTTGGTGTCAACCTAACACATAACACTGTTCCGTTTCTGCGCCTCTCAGCGGGTTGAATGTTGCTCATCCTGCTGAGTGCCTTTGTCTGAGTTGTCATAGATTGAAACTTAAAAACCTGCCAACTGCATCGCAAACAAAGTTGCCGCTACCATTGGCGTGTATGTTGCCTGTCTCTTTGCCCTCACCGCACTCATATTTCTTGTTTCTGCCCTCGAGGGGCAAAAACATTATATCCCATCACTCAAAAGGATTCAAGTGTTATTGTTGCTGTGGGCACTATTTCTCCCTCTCTTCTGTCTGTGCACAGCTCAGGAAATTACTCAGGTACATATTAGAGCAACATTACTTCTTCATGTCAAACCCATTTTCATAATTACAACACTTTGTGCAAAGTTACACAAAGTGGTTGCATATGCACTACTGTCAGTAAGAGTTTTTCATTTTGTCAATGAATCAATTTCTTTTTACTCTTTGTTTTTTTTTTTACGAGTTGTTCTCTCTTGGTCTCTCCCCTTAAGCTCCTCCACTGCCAAGAGCCTGGAAAGAGTTCAACTTTAAGCATCTGATTATTTAGTTTGAGTTTGTTTTTATGTGTTTCACTCAATGAATCAGGATGGATGAACACAGAAGTGCCAGAATTGTGTTTTTCTTTTTTACTTTTTTGCTTTGCCATGGGGGGAAAACATACAAATCAACAGAAAACCCTTCCGACTCATGACTGTCCTGCGCTGCTGTCGGGACGCGTCAGGTCTTTGGGTCCTCCTAGTGGTCACCTTGGGTAACGTCAAACTGGATTGATAACCAGGATGGGCGTAACACGGAGATGAGGCTGTAAGTTCATGTGAGCTATGACGCATCCAGTTTAATTTGATTGGAGCACATTTTACGGCCTTTCAAATCAAGCTTGCATCCTGTTAACCTAATTAACTCAAATGATGCAGGCCTGACCGGACAAATGAGGAATTGCTACCAATTATACAAATGGGCCTCGCCGGACAGTCCGTGATGAAAACGTTGTGCTGTAACAAGATTGCCAGGTGGGGGCCAATAACATCCATCTTTTATGTTCGCAAGGATGGAAACAGCCCCTTGCTCCCTAACTCACGGCGTTAAAAACAAATTTAATGTAGGATCAATAAAAAGTCAAAGCTGTGTGTAAAAGGTCACCACTGCTTGGTTTAATTAGCAAAATAAGGCACTGAAATCACACAGTGAAAGGCAGACGGCTACAGAAAAACAAACAGAGAGGAGGAGACGACCTAAATTTGTTTTTTCCAGCGCGAGATTGATTCTACTGATCGCTTCCACACAGCTCCAGCAGGATTTTGCGGTAATCACCAGATGTGTCCCCCTGCAAATAAGAATCATACAAACCATGTCGTTTCACCCAAGTAAAGAGAGTAACCAGAAAAAATCATCTTGGGTTCAGACGCTACAATTACAGCACTGCGGCAATCAGAGGCTTGTTGTTGGGCGGAGCCATGTTTTGATCTGCCGTCTCACCTTGATGAAGGAGTGCAGAGTCTTGCCGTACATCTTGACGAACCGAGCCTTGATGTCCAACATGTCGATCTCGGCCCGGGCCACCATTATTCGTATGAGGATGCTGTCAGTGGTGCCCAGGCCCTGTTGACAGCAAGAGAGCAATAATAATGTATTCATACTGCTTTAAACATTTAATTGCAGGCAGCTCTATGACATGTTGTGACAGCCCATGCAGATTATAATGACACTCAAAGTCGATTAATCACTGATGGACCAACAAAAACAGCAGGGAGGCAAAAATATGTCTTGGGAGATGTGGACAGAGAGCCGCAGTCACTCAAGCTATGCGCAATCTTTTGATATTGAACATCCAACTTGTGTTTTCATAGCCAGCACGAACAGGAACTACTTGACGCACACGTTGTTATTATAGGATATTATGTGAGGATCAATTATTTACCTTCATTGACTTGTACAATCTCTCAGCAAAGAAGGCAGGCTTGTCCCTCAAGCACTTCACTTCAAAGCAAAACAACAACAGGTCCCATGAATTAAAGAGACAAATATAAATCCCATCACTGGCCGTCCCCCAGCTCCTGACCTCACAATCCCTCTCTTAATATTTGTTAATCACAGCATTTGTCCTATTGTAGAGTTGAGAATTCCAGCTATTTACAGTATTATTCCAGCACATGAATATCCACAAAAAAATAGCTCATTATCAATCAGTTGATAATAATGGTATGTGTTACAAAATGGTGTCAATAAGTCAGACCTATAGCGAGGAAGACGTCCTCCAGACATCCAGACATTTCCCTTTTGATGCTCTCCTCGATGTCCTTCCCAGATACCTTCTGGTATTCCTCAAACACTGAAGAAGAAATCGATAGAATATTGGGTAATATCTGGCAGGCAACACAGTCTGATATTCAAAACCGAAGCAATCCAGAGCCAAAACATCAATTCAACATAGACAACATAAAGCTAGTACACGTCAGGCAAGTCCACAAGTAATCAAAGTACCTCGTAGCAGATGATTGCGGTTCCTCACGCAGAGCACGGTGAGGAATTTCACTTCGTCCGTTCCCCACCGGGCCTCACCTGCCTCGAAGATTTCCTGTCGCAGACGTGGAAACACAATTCACAGCGAGGCAAACAGAAACCTACCAAACACTTTCAGGTAAGCATCCCAGCACCTACTTTGGCATCCAGTGCCGCCTGAGCCTCATCCACTCTATCGCCTTCATCCCGCCCGGCCTACAGAACACATTTATATGTATGTCAGACAGGTATGGAGGCAGGTGTGGCACGCATGGCTGCTGGATTGTAGCGGACAGGGACCCGTTGACATTTCCGCACCGTGAGAAGGGAGACCAAAACACGCTGAAACATTCCCGACGTGTCGCCGCACACGTCGTCCTCCAGGGTCTTTCCATACTCTACCAAGGGCAAAAGAAGGAGAAGAGGAGATGAGGAGGATTAGATAATCTGTGTTCAGAGTGGCACTTTGGAACTACTTGGATCTCCACTAATGGCAGCTGGAGAGAACAAACACACAACCAATTTATCGTCTAACGCACGAAGAGCAGCTCAACCCCTCATGAATTATTCATGTCTTGCATTGTTTTCTTATAGTGGATGTCATTACCTATTAAAAGAGAGGACAGATCCTCTAACGCCCCGACACAATATCAGCAATATCACATATCATACATGAGCTGCGACCGTATACCAAAGATTATATTGAGTGTTCACAAATGACATGCTTACCTTTCTTGTAGAAGGCATTGATGGTTCGGATTTCGGCATTTGACCTTGATGCCAGGATATCGATCAAACAGGCCTCCTCGGTCCCTGCTCCCTGTTAAAATCATAAACCAAAACACGAGAGGCTAGAAGTGATGCGTTTGGTGAGTGCATTGGACGAAGCGTGGCAGAGAGAGAAGCACAAGAGGCCCTGACCTTGATGGCGTTCCTCAGCTCGTAGGCGTCGTACACCGGCCCCAGCATCAGCAGACCCAGAACAACGCTCCTAAAGTTCCCACTCAGTTCTGAGGAGAGCTCGTCAGCCAGGTCCTGCAGAGAAAGAGGGAGTTAAGTGGGAAACACTCTACAGAGCGATAAACATTAAATCAGTCGGCAACATCATCTTGACAGGCCTGCTGATGTCAGACCTGACTTCAGACCACTGTCCACTAGATGGCGTAATTCTGTGAGCAGAGGTTCCTCCGCACAGAGTCACACTCTCAGTGTGACTCACTCTTTCTGCTTGGCTGGAAGGATTCCAGTAGCAAACTTTGCCCTCCATGCTGCTTGGTCGAGTCAACAGACCTCACTAAGGGGAAGGTTATTACTTAATTTACAACCCTTCCTCAAACAGGCTGGAGTTAATATATTGATCCTGATTAGTGAGAAACAAAAGACGTGGTCATCAGCTGCTGTTACCCTGAGGTTTGGGGTTGGCGTTAAATTTCCATTCGGTGACAGTGGACAAGGACTTCTCTGTCCTAATCTTTATTTACAATCTGGGTGTCTTCCTCTTTTTTCTAATTAATGATTGATCTCTTATCAGCAGGATGCCAGCGGGAACAAAACCCCACCGAAAGTGTGAAATGAACAGGCAGCAAACATCGTGGCAGGAGGTACAAGATCGAATGACACACTCTCGTACGCACGCACACACGCACACACAAACGCACGCTGCGGTGGAAAGCTTCTGCTTTCACTCCTCCATCTTCCCTTGCTCGAGTCTTTTTTAGTTTTGTTCAAACTTAGACGACACGGTGCCGACATTCTGTGGCAGAGACTCTCACCTTCCCCACCATCTGTTTGAAGGCCTCTTTGATGCGCTGCCTCTGAGCGATTGTGCGATGCACTAGAATGTCAATGATTACAGCCTCATCTGTGCCTGCAGAGAGATTTCACAATATGTTAACTCCTCCGTTCATCTAATGTTACTAAACGCGGAATAAAATAAATACACGGGTCAGAGTTGTAATAAGTTTAGCATGTCTCTGAGGCCTCCAGTGCTGTAGCCTTGGCGATGAGGCGACACACAGCTGTGGATTGGTGTCGACATAGAGACCATCTGTTTACAATACGGCTAAAACTGGAGTCAGGGGAGTCCCATCATGCTGCTTAATCCTAACAGCATCAACATTCCACTGCAACTGATGGACAACTGAATTCTTACATATTCACCGACTGAAGTGTTAATTCAGTAAATGTTCTTGTTTTATTCTGAAATCCTCCTTCATGTAAAGGGGAGGCAAGGTTCAGGCGTGAAGTGTTAAAATAGAAAAATGTCGCAATACCATGACATCATCAGCACGGGACGAGCCCTAAATTCAGCCTGGAACTTTCCTTAGGACTCAGGGCAACCTTTTCCGTGAATGGTGAGTTTTAATGACATAGTGTTGAGGTCTCTTTGCTTCTTGGAGGAAGAGTTTCATGACTCACCAGCTCCCTTCATCGCTGCCCGCAGTTTCTGAGCATCCTCATCGGCATTGAAACCCGCCGCCTCTGTCACAGTGCCACGGTTTCCAAGCTGGTGACGCAGATATTTCAATCATTGAAAATAAGCCTTTACCTTTCTCGAAATCATTGATTAAATCATGTCTAATTATTCAAATTTTATAAGGGTATTATGCAATATTTATACTCTGTGAACATCTGAGCATCTTGAGCTACTGGCATCGATATTAAATACAATTAATAGCTCTCATTCTACATAACTCAAAGAGAATATCTCATCTTTCACATTCATTTCAACATTTACAACCAATACATCTGAGGTGAAACTATCTATGGATCATCAGCTGAGACACCACAACCCACACTCTGCCACTAAACTACAGAAAGCTTGTATGACTTTTGTCACACAGAGTGTAGTTCCTACTCTAAATGCAAATGGGTTCAAATCTGACATGCACTTTGTTTGACTTACCGCTGCCATAATAGAGGAGTGAGTGATGCTCCAAAATGGAAACAAGGAGAGCTATAAACAAAAGAACAGTAAACAGGCATCAGACACGCCAGCCCATCAGCAGCACTCATCTCATCTCAACACACGCACGCACACACACACAAACCCGCTGGCCCTCAAAACATGCTGTAGCATCGCTGACCCGAGGCATCAGGTGATCGAGCAGGAAACTCAACATGACCTTCATTAACTTGTGATCAATATTGCATGCATTTCAGCATCCCAGCTGGGAATCCTGTCTCACGTGTGGATCTGGGCTTTTGTTTTCCTTTAAGAGGACATCCAGGGAACTTAATCATCTTAAGCTAGTGTACACCTTTAATTAGCGCTCTAAGGCAGGCATAGCGGAAATGTTTTTGCCTTTCGACAGATCAGATTATACTGACTGATCATACTGACTGATACTGAGAAAGTTTTCTCATTTTCTTCTGCTGAAGAAAATAAGGAGAAAAAAACCTTTTCCTCTATTGAAGAAAATGAGAGAACCAGGTCACAATTCACAAGTGTGTACATGTACACGATAGACCCCTGTGTGGGTTCTCGTGTAAACACAGAGCAAAGACAGTTCCACACCGCCCAACCGCCAAATGAATGAGATGGTGAGGAGGGAAGGCGAGTCCTCTACTTATTCTATCGAGGACAATGAGGAAACAGAGAAGACACTAAATTCAAGTAAGGGGGTGCTGGTGATGCTTAACAATCTGAACTATAAGTGTGTGTGCAGGTCCTCTATTTCAATACCATGACTAAAAACTACATAACAAAACACCACACAGAATTAGGTACAGTGAACCAGCTTCCAAAGACAAAGCGTTGACATCTCGTTGTAAACGTCTTTTTGAACTCACAGTTAAGCTTTTGACATATATGAAGGTATGGAAACTCGGAACAGTTAAAAAAAAGCAACTTCAAAAACCAGATGATGTGAGCCAGGAGAACTAGCCACAGCTGCCAGGTACGGGGGGGAAGTTTCCATTATCGTGAACCATCCACTGTCTCAAATAAGAATCGCGTGACGCCCAGAGTTTCGTCTGAGTTTCAAAATCTCGAAAACAACAGAGACAAAAACAACAATCAACGCAGCGGGCTATGTGTGCAGCTGACGTAGGGTGTGTGAGCTATGCTGCGGGCACACCCAGCGAGCGGAGCGGCCGTTAGGCGAGCAGCGCCCCCTCCGAGGGGGCAACGCCGTAAAGTCCGCACAAACAAGACCGATCCACCCGGGGACGAAGCTTACCTTGATGGGAGAGTGTAGGAGAGAAGCGCGGCGAGCCTGGAAGAAGCTGCGTCGAGTGCCGACGTCCTAGAACAAGTTAACGTTATTATAGCAGCCTGTGTGCCGGCCCACCCACTGGATACACCTCCGAGCAAAGCTCAGCCCTCCAACGCGCGTTTTTTGAAACAACTTTATCTCCTCAGCTGACCGACGTGACTTCTCACAAATGTTGAAAACATTAGAGATGTCACCAATTGTGGCAATAGATTTGGAACAACCAAACTATTATCCTATATTTAACAGGGAGGGTTGGGCGACTGACGTGGATGTAATGTTCCAGTATCAACATTTCCAAATTATAGCCACTTCCTATCAGTAACATCTACGCAATATTTTTGAACAAGAAATGCACAGTAGCACACAAAATGTGCAAGAGCAATCCGTACAATTGATAACACTTCACATTAAACCACATTATATTACTGTAAGAATGCACGGAAATGAATGATGATATCTATTTCTAAAATAGTACAATCACACATCTTGGCCAAATCACACGACAGAGATGCAAAATGTCATGAGTATGAGAATTGATAAAATAAATGCAATATTTTTCATCTGTGTGACGTTAGCTTTGTAAGCGGTGACACAAGGGGTGGGACTCAGCAGGCTGCAGCCCCACCACGGACTACATTTCCCATGAGTCTGTCCTCGCGTCAACAGCAACAGCTAGGATGTTGCGATGTCTGTGGCATCCAAACATTGCTGTGGTTGCAGAGAGTAGGCGGCCGAACCGCAACCCCGCTCTGACGTTCTAATTGATGGTGTTTTTTGCTGTTCTGTATCAGAAGCAACCGCAGCAATCCGCGCTTCCACGACGAGCCTTTCGTCTGTTTGTTCTGCAGAAAACTAGCTTGCGCTAACGCGTTAGCAACCTAAAAATCCCCGATTGCCCGTTGGAGAAATGATTCCGTAGCCAGCCAGACGGACAGACGGACAGTCAGCTGCGGGGCTAACAAATGCTTCCTTCACTACACTAAGGATGGGAAGATTTTTCCGGGAGTCTTCCACGTCTCACGTAGGACACAGCGAAGACACTGTCATCGGAGGATAACCTGGATAACCTTACACGAAATGTCATAGCGCGTAAGTAGCTAGCACTCAGCTAGCTCGGTAATGGTCGGCCGGGATGGAGAAGGAGCCACTGGTCTCATCATCACCCTCCTCCTCATCATCTTCAGCCGGCCATGAGCAACTCGATGGATAGCTGAACAATCACTTTCTCGGGAGATGAGAGCCACCCTTGCTGTCTTTAAACACTTACATAACCCATAGTCACAGCCCCTCTAGCTATCACAAACTGGGTGTTTGACGAGCAGATGGAAGATTTGTCAAAAATCTCAATATCTGGGTCGTTTCTGCATCATCGGGAGTGACAGACTTCTCTGCATGTGGAGCAAATAGACTCGAATCCCCTGTTCGTGCTCGGACCCAGCCCCGCGTTCAGGGAATAGACGTGGTTGTGGTCAAGGATAAAGCCCCCCTTTCCTCCTCCTTGTCTTTGTGGACACTATGAGGAAGTTCTTTGACTCTCGTCGGGAGCTGGTCAGCTCCGGGCCCGGGTCCGGAGGCGGAGGTTCGGGCTCCGGGTCCAGCCACGCCGGTGGAAATTTCATTGGACGAGGTTTTACCGTCGGGCGGCACCAAGTCACGGTGGAGGAGATCGTAGCTGAAGGTGAGAGAGAGATGCGCTCATTTGCACTGCAGATTTATTTTCCTCAGCCCTCATCCTCATACTGTGCAGTGATGCACATGAGGCGTGTGGCCTCCATGTGCTCAACACAAACAAACACAAATCACAGACAGGTTATTAACACACTGTGTCTGCCTGGGGATTAAGGAGAGACACAAAAGCCGCCTCACCTCTTTGCTGTTGTTACTGGTGTGTTTGCTGTGTCATAACTCCCTCAGAGTGACAAACGTTCCCAGCAGTGGCAGGATTGATTTTAGGGCAGGTGTTAAATTGCAGGAATCTATCGGAATGGAACACAAGTACACATGTCAGTCTGGGATTCCTGAGCCAGTCGTCCCAGAAGGCATTTAGTTGTATTTTAAGACCGTTAAGCATTCCGTTGCTACTGAGGCATTTTTACAAATTTGTCTCTATTTTTAGATTTTAGAGTGCCTAACGAGGTAAGCATTTTCTGTTACTGTAGGTTGCACACGTCCCATACTGACTGCACAGTCTAATGAAAGGGTGAACGGCAAACAAAGAATGCTGCAGTACTTGATACCTCCATTAATGAGGGTGTACTTTGTACTCAGACTCATGGAGTGTATTGACAGTGATTGCTCGTTAGACTACCACACGTTCTACCATTGCTACGGAGGTATTAAGTACTTTCGCCTTTACGTTGTTAGCCAAAGACAAGCAGTAAGTCAACATTTTCAGAGTTGATGCATACCCAGTCAAATATGTCAAAAAATGCACTGTTCATTTTTACAGATTGCCAAAAAGCACTTATTTTGCAGTGCATTAGCAGGAGAAAGCAGAAAACTTCACCTGCTGACACGCAGCATTACTCATGCCTTTCAAAACCATGACCACTGCCTTTAAATGTCAAGCAGACGCCATCTGAGCCACAGACTTGGCTCAAAATTGATCATTTGTTCCCGAAATTGTGGGGTGGGCCCCGGCAGATGGTTGGTCCACACAATGTAGGGCTTGGATGGAGACCCTGCAGCGATGACATGATTAATACATGAACATGACTGAGTCCTTGCCGTTTGGTGGCTCCCTACGCTGCTACATTTGTTGAGGTAATTATGTGTGAGAAATTGCCTGCAGCTGCATTTTTGGATTGGCGTTGATGAGGCCTGGCTTTCAAAGGACTTTTTGTATGGACATGCTTGTCTCCAAAATCTGCTTAGCATCCTCAGAAGAACTGGCCTCAAATCAACAATGAATGAGTGATTTCAATGGCGAGGGTATACACAAGCATTTGGTGACAACTCATACATTATTTATCATTGTAATTTTTTTAACCTTCAGATGTGTGCGCAGAATTTGGGAATAAGTATCAACTCACGCTCTAGGCTTTGTGATGATGTCCTCAGCAACTACTGTATCATATAATCCTGGAGTGTGCTCACACCTCTTTCAGGTGTTTTCCCCAGTTTTTGCCACTTTGACTTATATTTCCACTCACTCGCGGTTGTGTCCACCATCGCAAAGACTCTCTCAATGCCAATTATTCTCTGTCAACACCTCTGCAGGTGGCTTCGCCATCGTATTCCTTGTGCGAACAAATCAGGGAGTCCGTTGCGCTCTGAAGCGGATGTACGTGAACAACGAGCATGACCTACAAGTTTGCAAACGTGAGGTTCAAATCATGGTGAGTTATCGGCCATGCTTATTGAGACCAAAACTTGACATTGACACGGGGGGGGGGGGACTCACCTCAGTTTATCCGTCTGCATAGGTCATAAGCAGAATTATTTGGGGCAAAAGAGTGTCTTCCAATTTTGCGCAACGCGGTTTCTTGGCCTTGTTCACATCAATTTCTCAATCACAATATGACTCTCATGATGTCGATGCAGGTAGACTGCATTATATTTAGTTATACACATGCGACTGGCTGACAGTTGTTTTGACACGTATGTCTTATATCTTAATGCAGTCCCAGGGAGGGGAACACGGACAGTGAAAGACAGATGTTGTGAAAGGGAGGCAGTGGAAGGGCCCGGTTCCCCTTAACCGCAGTACTTGGCATTTTTCGATTACCTAACACATTCCAGATTATCTCTGGCCAATGCAGCACCCTCTGCAGGGCATGACCCCTCATTACTCCCCAGTATCTTGCCTCCCCCCTGCCCTGCAGAAGAATGTTCTGTAATCTGAATTAAAACTGGAACAGGTTGAGGCCTGCAATTATTCCTGATTTAGGGATTGTCATTGTTGACTGGCAAATGAGCGATTGTCTCAGCAGGCATTTGAATGTACGTCTTGTGATGTTGCAGAAAGACCTGATGGGTCACAAGAATATAGTCGGTTACTTGGACTCCAGCATCACAGCTTTGGGGTCCCGGGATGTTTGGGAGGTTCTCATTCTGATGGACTACTGCAAAGGTGAGCATAGAAGCAGCACTTTTCAGCTGCTCTCTGTTATTAACTAAGTGGCCATATATTTTTCAGGGGGGCAAGTGGTCAATCTGATGAATCAAAGGTTGCAAACCGGCTTCACTGAGCCAGAGGTTCTCCAGATCTTCTGCGATACTTGTGATGCCGTTTCTCGCTTGCATCAGTGCAAGTCACCAATTATCCACAGAGACCTGAAGGTGAGATACCACAGATTTTGCTCGTAGACTGTGTTTGCTAGCCTGTTTAGGACCCTGAACACCTTTTGAAGTAATATTTTCAGAGAGCTGACCGTAACACACCACCACTGCCAAACAGATTAGGCTGTGACGAGGGACAAATCTAACAAATGTCTGTGTGAAGCTATGTTCAGAAGACTTTTTAGCAAGACAAGAGGCAGTTGCACACAGTAGGTAGGTAGGTACTTTATCAATTCATCGATCTTGTGATCCAGTAAATTTAGAGCAGCTCAAAGAATGACAGAAAAAAAAGTTGAGAACTAAACAAGGTATAATGTACCAGTATATCAATCAATGTAACAGAAAATCTATATGTACAACCTACAGAATACAGTGTACATATATAAACACTACCCGCAGAATACATTACAAATTTTGCCCCGCCGGCACTGCATATTGCAGATGTTTATTTTGGATTCACACAGTAAAAATGATGCTTTCTCACGATCCACGTAATTCACCTTTAAGCGTAGCTGCTTACTCACCTGTCCCAGCCTCACTCTGTATGTGCTGTGGGCTGTGTGTTAAGCAGGAGCTGCCCCTCTCACCTCCCTGTCATCTCCACAGGTGGAGAACATCCTGCTCCATGACAAAGGCCACTACGTGCTGTGTGACTTCGGCAGTGCCACCAACAAGTTCCAAAGTCCCCAGACTGAGGGAGTGGCTGTGGTGGAGGAGGAAATCAAAAAGTCAGCCCTGGTTTTTCATTCATTCATTCATTCATTCATTCATTCATTCATTCATTCATTCATTCGTTTGTTTGTTTGTTTGTTTGTTTGTAACAAGTTGTAGCTTTGACTCATTAATGCTGAAATGTTCCCTGATCATCGCTGACCACAGATTTGAATGACCCAGGGACTCTCCTGCCATATCAACTGAATCCTGTTTTTGTATCGGCTTGTTTGTTTTCTAGGTACACCACTTTATCATATCGTGCCCCAGAGATGGTGAATCTCTACAACAACAAGATTATTACTACTAAAGCAGACATATGGGTGAGACTGCCATGTTCATCTACTGTATATATGGGTGTATGGTTTTCACCACAAAGTAAATAGATTTAACTACTCATTGATACATTTTAAGTGATCTGCTGATGTCACTGCAATTTCCAGAGCAGAGTGCTGCACTAAAATATAGATATAGATTATAATTTTTAAATATAGAGATAAATTAATGAGAATTTATTCAAATAATTCATAATTTCCTCCATTTCTCTCCATTCCTCCAATTCCTCTTTTCTCATCCTCTCTTCTCCTGTCATTTTTTCTTCCTTGCATTA
>OMPJ01000866.1:12891-27184 GCA_900312935.1 Carapus acus
TGGTGTTTGCATGTGGCACTCTTCCCCAGGCGCTGGGCTGTTTGCTGTACAAGTTGTGCTTCTTCACTCTGCCCTTTGGTGAAAGCCAGGTGGCCATCTGTGATGGCAGTTTCACCATTCCGGATAACTCCCGCTACTCCTACGATCTCCACTGCCTCATTCGTTAGTCCTACACCAGCATTCTTTGAGCTTTATGTCCCTTCATTAGGCAGTGAGTTATGACTTTGATGCCTGAGTGTCACTCGTTTATGTCTCTGTGGTGTCTCTCAGGGTACATGCTGGAGCCAGATCCAGAAAAAAGACCAGACATCTTCCTGGTGTCCCACTTTGCTTTCAAACTAGCACAGAGAACCTGCCCAGTTCAAAACGTGACGGTCAGTGTGTCTCTGCCCGAAGGTCCACTGACCTGCTCTTAACTACGCACTATGGATTTTAACTATGCTGCATTCTTGAAATACAGAACTGTCCAATTCCGTCCAAACTCCCCGAGCCAGTCAAAGCAAGTGAGGCTGCGGCAGCAAAGAAGAGCCAGACTCACGCCAAACCAAGGCAAGAACGGCTGATTTGTGCTACGGCGTGTTCGTGCTTTTTCTCTCAGTTTTGATCACCAGAAAAAGTAATGTCCTCCTTTCGCTGCCAGATTGACAGATCCAATTCCCACCACTGAAACCTCCATCACCCCTCGGCAGCGGCCAAAAGCAGCTCACACTTCGCCGGCTGCTGGCATTCTCCCCATCCAACCTGCTGCACTCACCCCTCGCAAGCGGGCCAACATCCCCAGCGGTGTGGCTCAGCCTATGGGTACGCACCACTTAATGTCCTCATTGTGCTCAGGTACAACAGGACAAGCCTTTGCATAAAGCTTTGCAGAAAATGTTCAGATACCCAGTTCAAATGTAGAGAGGGAACTGTAGAGAGTTACGCCTCCATATGTGAATGGATTGTCGATGCCCGGGCCAAGGTATTTGCTCTGACTGTTGTCCGAGTTTTTGCGAAAGCCGGCATCATTACTGAACAGCCACCCGGCAACGAGACTGACTCCGACAATGACGAGAGGGAACCCGGCATGTTGATGGTGAAAAGTAGAATCAAGTTCCTGGACCTGAACAGGCCATCCTGTGGTCCCCAAACCATTTGCCAACCAGTGCTTTACAGATTTAGAGCGTCAAATGCAGTCTAACACAGCATTACACAGCGAATTGCATCTGATCATCTTTCTAATGTTGTTGTGGCCTTTCCTTTGTGTCTTTTTGGCCGACACACGTCCTACTGTTGACTGTCTCTCTTTCTGCTATCCTAGGTGTGAGCCTAGATCTCTCACAGCCTGCTGCAGCTCTGCAGTCACAAAAGGTGCCGAGTTCAGCTCTGCAACAGGCCACAACTGTCCAGTCACAAACCAGTACCAGTCAGACTCAGCAGAAGCAGGTACACACAACCTAAGCCACCTTGGTGGATCATTTTGCCGAGAACAAATTGTCTCGTTTTTAATTTCTGTTATTTTTGTTTGAAGATAGTTTGCCATTGATAAGTGTATTGATGAGACATTCAATTGTCTATTTTGTGTAAGCCATTGCAGCCAACTGCAGCCCCTGGATCGGAGATTTCAACAGCAGCTGTCGTCCCATCACCTGCCAGCAAGTCAGAAGTCCAAGCTGAACTCCAGCAGCCAGTCACCTCCCCCTCTTTAGCTGGTGCTGCCCCACAGCAAGCAATGCAACCTCCGTCCAGTCCCGCCCCACCCCAACGCCCAGCACGGCGTAAGCAGGTCGGTCAGGGTCCGCTCCCCACGGCTCAGCCCTCACCCAACAAGCCGGTGTCTGGTCAACACGTGGCTGCTCAACAGTTGCCGGTCCAGGTTCAGTCAATCTCCACTGACATCAGTCAGAAGGCAGCTGAGCTTGATATGATGGTAATTACTTTGTTGAGGCCTTGAAGCTGTAGATAACAAGTATCTACACAAAACAGGGTTGTGTTTAAATGTTCTGTGAGTATTTCTCATATCTTTGTGGGTTGCCAATGCTTCTCTCGGATAGAGCCAGACTTCTCCATCCTCCCCGAAGACAACGGAGAAGCAGGGCCACGATCACAGCCTGAGCGATGCTACACTGAATGCCGTCGCCACGGTTCCAGTGGCTGAGGTTTCACCCCAGCCACAGACAGTTAATAGACCTGCCACCCTTAACCAGTGAGTAGCCATCGCTCAAATTGCACATATGGAGCAAAATTGCAATTTGTGCCAGCATTCCAACTCACCTGGTCCTCTTGTCTGGCCTTTGTAGATCAGAGGGTGCAGCCCAGCCAAATGGTGTGCAGTCTGTGCATCCTGGTGCTGCTGAGGTCGGCCAGCAGCAGTGCAGAGCTGGACCAGCCTCTGGGTCCGCCAGCAACACCCCCACACAGCCCACATGGAATCCATTTGATGATGACAATTTCTCCAACCTCACCACCGAGGATTTGAAGAACAATGACGGAAAGCCTGAAGGTGAAGCCTGCATCTGAATCTGCATCTGTGTGTTTGGAATCTAGTAATGCAGTGCATACAGTAACTCACAATACCTAACCCTGTTTTTCTCCCTGTGAATGTACGGACAGAAAGCAACATATCATCCTCTGAAGAATTGATTCCAGGCTTACAGGGCTTGGCTGAGGAGACCCAAACAACACAGGAACCTGGTGAGTCTGGTGAATTGTATTAATTGGACTTTTGATCAATTATTGATTGTCTATGGACCCTGTTGTGAGCTATTCATGAGCATAGCTCTCAACAACTGTCCTCAGATGTTAAGGTTTTATTTTACATCCTTTGTAAAGAATGAATGTAAAGAAAACATGTTTAATGAGATGCATAGGGGATCCAAGGCAGCTTTTCTGTTTCTCCATGTTGTCCTGCATGTACAGCAGAACCCAATTTCTCATTTTCAGTGCTGCATCACTGTCTGTTAATGGATCATGTGGATGTAGAGGAATGATTGGGCGCAGTCCACTTTAAACAGTTGGCCCATTAATCCAATCGACTCGTGGACGTCCATCCCATAAATAATCCAGGACTTTGGCTGTGATGAAGTTAATTCCAATGTTTCTTTTGAAAAGCCTCTGGCAGACCAGCTGCAGTAAGCAGTCAAATATTGAGGCCAACAATCATTCATCAAGGACATTTTTTCTTTAATTTTGTGTCGTGATTTAGATATGCCTCATCAATCCTGTGGGAATTCTTTTTCCAGAACCTCCACAAATACGTCATATATTCGGTGTCTTATGTTGGAACTCAGTTTGAATCGGAGTGAACCAGATAACAAAAACTGAGTCTACATTTAGTTCTGGTCAGCCTCTTGGACAAGGAGCAAAACACATTCAAGAAGCTGCTAACTCTCAGCCAAGGTCCAGGATTTAGACTCAAATTTTGGTCGGAACACTGTGACCTGGATGACAGAACTGCCAGAGACATATCTATTGTTCACACTCTGCCCTCTAGCTGAAAGACCATCGACAATTGTTGATTCAGGAGCTGCTCCGCCAACCATCTCAGATCCCTTCTCCCTCCAGCTCCTAGAAGCACCTGGTGAATATGGATGCTCTTTTATTATCTAATTACATACAAATATTCGTAGTGTTATTTGATCATTTGAAGTCACTCTCCTCTGGCC
The DNA here is from genome assembly GCA_900312935.1 of Carapus acus. Classification (NCBI taxonomy): domain Eukaryota; kingdom Metazoa; phylum Chordata; class Actinopteri; order Ophidiiformes; family Carapidae; genus Carapus; species Carapus acus. The sequence goes on from OMPJ01000866.1 coordinate 16,536, forward strand.
ATTTGTGCTGCCATTTCCAATGCCAATTGTTTAACCATATCTGTCCCTCGTGTCCCCTAAATGCAACAGAGAAGCTGATTGAAGGACTCAAATCTCCAGACACGTCTGCCCTTATGCTTCCCGACCTCTTGTCTTTAGCCGATCCCTTTGGTGGATCAGTGGAGGAGGCTGCAAAAGGTGTGTCTTTTTGTGTGTGTGTATTATGCTATAATGTAGCCCACACACTCTCTGGGTGCCATGACTGTTAAATTCCCAATCTTATAACTTACATCTGAATTGTGTCTGTCAGTCCATTACTGTTCTCATTTGACCTGGGATGTTCCTCCTCTGTTGCACCTTTGACTTCTTAGATCCTCTCGCACTCACCGCAGAGACCTCGCTCTTCAGCTGCTCTCTCATCTCAACCCCGCCCGTCCTACCAGCAGGGGGCAGCACCTCTGCTTCGGTTGGATCTGCCCCACTTTCTGCAGCCTCAGCCATGGATGATTTCAGTCTGCTGGCTGGAGACCCCATGCAGAAAGCGGGTATATGTCACCATCAAAACACAACGTTGTTCTCTCCACTCTTGCCTATTTTCATCCGTCATGACCATCGTTTCCCATGCCGATGCTATCACAACATGCAGACGCATCTCTCTTGATCTCGGACTTTGAGCCACAGCAAGCCAGCGCAGAGGCAGGCACAGAGGACGAGTTTGATCCCATTCCCGTAACTGGCCGCAAGAACTCCCAAGGTAAGGTTGCAGAGAGTCTCCAAGGTCATCCAGTCCAGAGACGCCAGATTTTCTCAAAAATTGGATTAGACTACATAAATTCTTTATTTCGACATGAATTCTTTATGCTCTCTAAGACACCTCCCCTACATGACATATAGAATGAATTCAAGAATCTGAATCCCCACGCCCCGGTCTGGATTGAGTAGGGCAATTATTTATGTTTGAGCATTGTGAATACAACCCCAACTCCAAAAAAGTTCAGACATTTAAGGTAAAAAGCCAGTGACAGCGAAAGCATGTGCAGAGCGGACAAACTTGTTACTTATTGGCTGTAGAGGGTGAGTAAGTGCTGACCTGTTGCATGGCAGATGCTGCTGTTTCCCTGTGCCACATTATTTCTCCAAATATAACTGATCTCACTCTTAATCAAACAATAACTGTCAGCTGCTTTAACACTTTCACTGCCTGTGCAAGTGACCGCGTTAAGTCTTTCCTCCTCTTTGTCTCACTCCTCTCTCTCTCTTCATGCTCTCCTCTCTCTCGTTATCAACCCTCTCTCGACCCCTTTCCTCCCTTTTCCTCCTCCTCCTCCTCCTCCTCCTCCTTCTCTTTCTCTTCCCTGTCTGCCGCTTTGTTTGCCTGTGTGTGCGTGTGTGTCTCTGTCGTTCACCCCTCCCCGTCTCTTGCCCACACTCTATTCCCGCTCCCTCTCTCCTTCCCTCTCTCCTCTCCTCCCCACCCCATCTGTTGTCTCTCCGGCCAGTTTCAGGAGGCCACTCTCGCAGTAACAGTGGCGGCTCTGAATCCAGCCTGCCCAGCTTGGCCCGCTCCCTGCTGCTGGTGGACCAGCTGATCGACTTGTAGAAGCCTTCCCTTCCTCGCCCCTCCCCACCCCCAGTAGAAGCAGCATCACCGGATTCTCGGCTGGCATAGCATAACGGCAATGAATGCTGTTGTGATAGAAAGCTTCTTGCATCCACCCACCTCCCGCTCCACCTCTCATCTTCATCCCCACTGTCAAGTAGCTCATCCCCCCCTCGGTAGTGCTTCTCTATTCCTGTTCCTCCTCCTCTTTTTCAACTTCTTGGTGTCCTCCTCGTGTTATTATTTGCATTAACTGGCTTCTACTCACCTCTCATTGTGCTTGCCCTTCTCTGTGTTGCCTCCTCACATGCTTTAATGTCCAATGGTTGAGGAGTGGCTAGTCCAATGAAATCATCCCGTGCCAATGTTAACCACCTCGTCTCTTTTGTGCTCGGGACATTCTTTCTCTCTAGTTCTCTTTCTACAATAGTGTCCTGTAAGGGTCCAGTACAGGAGAAACATTGTTGTAATGTACAATAGGCATAGTTATAAATGGTGTAGTTATTATCGTGCAGAAGTGAATTCGTTTGCCCTCTTTACATCCTTTTCTCCGCCGGAGATTTCTTTGCACACGTTTAGGAGAAAACACCGTTGAAATAGAAGTGAGGTCAGCTCATTTCTCCCTTGGAGGGTTTTTTAGGATAGCGTTCTGCAACCCAGTATCTTTGGATAGCAAAAATACAAATGAGAATCAATAGTGTGAAGAGTTTCAACTGGTACTGTAGCATCCATTAACACACACAGCCACGCATGGCGCTCGCCCATTCCTCTGCAGCCTGGGCACCAAGCGGCACCAGTGTGATGTAGAGCAGGACACGGAGTAGCCCTGAGCACCGGGAGCAATGAAGTGCGGCAAAGGAGGACATGGAGGCGACAGAGCTACGAGTGGGAGTGTGTCAGCTGAAAGAGCACAGCTGGGCCGCACAGCTCCTCCTATAGATCAATACTGCTCAGACCTGCTTATCTGCCGCCATTGTACAGCGGATTTGTAGACCTCACCACCCACTTTGTCAGATAAGACCACATATTATATAAAAGTCATAAATCAGTAGGACGTGCATGTGAAATCCTGCATATATTTTGACACTAACTAGATGCCATTAGAAGTCCACTTGTAGAAAGACATCAGCTGTTGGCAGTAGGAATAAAACGATAGTGTAGAAGCTCTCTGTTCGAAAATAACTGTACTCTTAGGAGCCACTCCTTTGTTTGGACACATCAACATCCATTCCATGCAGTGCAGTCCTTCCTTCATTGCTTTCCTCAGTGTAAATAGTTGCACCCACCAATCCAAATCACATGATTGGCCATGTTTCCTTTGTATATATGAGGTCATTGTCCTTGTCTTGAAGCTTTACCTGCGGATACATATACAGTATATAGATATAGATAGATATGACAGTCTATCTATATCTATTTATATGTACTCCTGTTAATAAATGTTAATATGAATAGAGTGTTAGAGAATGAATGTAACAAATAAATAGTAGTCTATAATTGAAATATATATATGATTCTTAACACCATAATCCCTGAATAATGAAGAATATTCTATATAAATATCTCATTCCCCTTTGTGGAATTGTGCGTTGAGAAAGATTTGTTTTCCTGAATATATTCCGTAACTCTCACTACATTCAAATGTAAAGTTGACAATCCTAGTCTGTTCAAATGGAAGATTAGGCTGAATCCATGTTTCACTCATGCCCTCTCCTCTGTGAAAAGAGTGTGAGCCTCTTGTGAACATGCATTGATGACAGAATTATATTTTTAATCAACTCTGAACGTTTTAGCTGTGCTGTGAGCTCAACATGTTGGATCGAGTTGCGTTTCATGTCACGGTCATTGCTGAAGTCTGATTTTGCCGAAATAGTGCTCTATAGTGCTTTCTTTTGACCAGTTTTAGTGATCGCCATACCATATCAGAAGAAAAGCATGGCAGTGTTGTTAAACGTTCCGTTGATGTGTGTTGGTATACAGTGTTCAGCTCAGTATGTATGTGCGTGTGGAGTTGTTGGATGTGTACAGTAGCCTACTCGTGTTGTTCTTTGACCTAGCTGCAAAAATGGCAACAGGTAAGTTGTCATTAATATGTCTCCGTAAAGCACAGGCCTCCTAAATTCTCTCAGGTAGTCAGAGCGTCATCTCTCTTTGAGGGGTTTACTCGTACGGAATTGCTCGACTTCTTGCCATCCCTCAACCATCTCTTTGTGTTCCAGTTTACTCTCAGTGTGACCCCGTGTTGTTGTCTGAGGAGTCGAGAGGCTTTCTCTGCTCGCGTTTGTGCTCAGAGATGTTGTCGCCTCCGTAGTATCAGCTGCCGTCATTGGGCCAGGCCTGAAAATGAAAACAACACGGCACAAATGCAAACTTTCAGCAATACAGAAGAGATTTCTCTAGGATCAAACGAAGTCTGTTGCTTTCCTCCCCTAAAAAGTAATTTGCACCTGCATAATGTACCAGCCACTCAGCCAAATCTGAGATGAGAAATCAAGGGCCTGGTTCAAATATTCATCAAGAATCCCCAGGCAACAATCGACCCAAATCTTGGACTCGCAGAGACAAAAAAAATGTTGTTTATTACTAGTGAGGTCCCCAACATCAAGGGTATTTCAGGTCTGAGAGCCCTTCCACATCCATCCACACTGTGTCACCTTGTTGAATGAAGTGAGTGGTGGTCATTAAAAGGTGTTATGATGAATAAACGTGGCTCCATGCTCAACGTAGACGTGCTAAGATTGCGCCTGCTCTGGCTGCACCTCCCCCTGTCCTCCAGTGTGGCTCATGTTGTCGTCTGCCATCACCAAACTCTGTTTGAACCTATGCAACAGCCCTGCCCACCTCTAAACGCGCTGCTGTAACCGCTCAAGCTGAGTAAGTGAGCCACCTGCCCCACCCCCACATGTGTAAAAGACTGCCCATTGTGTTCTTGTTGTGTTCTTAAAACAAACAAAAACAAAGCAGCGATCTGTTACTGTTGCTGGGTTTGATGACGAGTTGCCCTCTCATGTTGAAGGCCCCAACCCCTGCGTCAAGAGTTGTGCTATGGTGTGCTCCTTCTATTTTTGTGAAATAAATAAATAATTATAAAAGGGATGGTAAATAAAATCCAAATGTGAACGTGTATGTGTTGAGTGTTTATAAATGCAGCATATTCTTTTCCCTCCTATTGTTTTTGACCTAATCAGCCGCCTCATTTAAACATCATGGTTTTTTTTTGTGTGTTTTTTTTTGCCCTCGAGGTAGATGCATGCAAAACCGTTCAGCACTCATCTGATTCCATCTTACATCTTATTTCAAATAATCCTCCACTATCTACTGTAGTTTGCTACCGGAGGCAGCATGTTTGACTGTCATGTTCTAATTTACTTATTGTTGTGCGTGGCAAACAGACTAACGCGACCCAGGTAAGAACAAACAAAGCTTCTTTGCTCTCTTTCAGTCTGCGTTCGTACTTTAATCTTGCTGAAAAGTTTTCATTTATCGTGACATTTTGTTGTCTCGGCAGTCGGGGATACGTCTCAAGCAGAGCTGTCGAGAATCATTTGTGATGGGGGAATTGTTTTTTCTTTCTTTTGTCTTTTCTTTCTCCCTTGTATAGGTAAAAGACAAAGCAAGTTTGAAGTGAGGTTTTCAAGTGTGACATTGAATTTCTGTTTTTTAGTCTAGACGTTTACCGATTATGTCACATTTGAGTGGGTTGCAGGCTCTGCTCAACCTTCTCTGAGTAATCTCACCCATCTCCTGTGTGATCCCTCCTTAGGCCTGCAGAGGGAGTGCTGCAGCCATGCCCTGCAAACCTGTGGCTCGTTTGTCGTGGAGCAGCAGGGGTTGAGATTTCCTCAGGACGCTGCTGCCACCGCCATCACCACAAGTGCCAGCACCAACACAAAACACATGCATTGCCACGCAGCACCTCCAAATCCCTGCGGCCCGCACTTTGTGCCCACCAAGCAAGTATCACAACATCCAGCCCCGAACAGCCCTGTGGACGCTGATGTCTTCCAGCTGGCCCCTTTTAAGACGGCAGGAGCAGAAGGGAAGAAGAATCCATTCACCAGCTCCCATGAGGTAGCCGAGCCGGGTGATGTTTTCCTCCAGGCGCCTTTTGGCAGGAGGAGGGAGTCTGCCATGGGTGGACCTGCTGGCTGTCACGTGTCTCAATTTTGCATGAAGTCTCCCAGCCAGGCCCAACACAGCCAACACCAGCACCACCAGCAGGACCCCGGTAATCCCCAGGCTGCTCCTCAGCCACGCTCCAGACAGCATCTCACGCTTCCCCTGCAGCCGCAGTACAGAGAGCGGCTGCCCATGCAGCAACCAGTGGCGGTGCACCGTGTCATCTCCAGGATCGGCCAGCAGGCGGCTGTGGGGTCGGTGGCTGTGGGGCCTCTGCACTCCTGGACCATCGGAGGGAAATCCCTTCAGGACCCCTTCACCACAGCGCCCTTTCCCAAACACTCCCCACAGTGCTCGCATGGAAAACCGTAGGCGTGAGCGCCGCCCCATTTCCTCAGACGCCGAAAATCGTGCCAAAGCAGAGTCCAAGTCCAACCTTAAATTCATCAGCCACAGTCCCTACAGCACAGTATTACCATGACAACGCCACCCTCTGAGTTTTGACCCATCATCATGCTGTTTACATTTAATTTGGTCCTACCTCAGACATCTATTTGCCTTTCAATTATTGGCTAAGTAATCCTTATAAATACAGCCACGCCCTACTTTGTAACTTGCAGTCATGCACAGCAGGACTCGTTCTCAAGACATTTGCCAAATCATCCTCTAAATTTGAAGTACTTTTGGGAAACGTTTAACAGTTCTCTGGGACATCTAAATGAGTTTAGTCATTTCCTGTAGCAATATATTCTCCCATAAACAGAGTAGTCCTTTGTGTTTATCCCCACATACTGTGTAGTCGGCATCATTTACTAGCTAATTCATGTATATTGCTGTCATGAAGAAAATAGCTGGGGTTTAAACCCCTGAAACAGGCTGAAGCTCCCTACCTGTGCAGGTAGTGGCTGCAGTCGAGTGAAATGTCTGAAGAAAAATCAGAACTTTGTTAACCTTATGGATTCTAAATTGAAGGTGCAAGGCATTGTTTGCTGTTTTCAGTTGTCTTTTCAGTTGTCTTTCAAGATGTGTCACACAGCTGCATTGTGTGTGTGTGTGTGTCTGTGTGTGTGTGTGCGTGTGCGTGTGCCTGTTGGGGTGCAGCTCAAGCATGGCCTGATTGTTTTGTCTTGGAGAAGTTTGGAAACTTTGAATGGCGCGTAGGACTTGTGCCTTGCAGCATTAAGGAGGTAAAATAAGGGTTTTCTAAAGGCCTAAATCATAGCCTCGACGCACACTTTTCTTCACTGTTCAGCTGTTGTCAGTGCTCGTCATCTCGTGTTTGTATCATGCTCTCTCCAGCACAGCATTTTAAAGGCAATTTCAATGGGTGACTTCACTCCCAGCTGGGAAGGGACTCATGTTACTAATAATAATTTTGTTGCCCAATGATATGGTTTGTAAATGCTCTGTTGCTCGGGATAACATGATGTATTTTTGTGTGCTTGTGTATAATGATAATATTATTCTGAATAATATCAATGATGAATTAATGGTTTAACAGTGTAGTACAGTGTTAGTGCTCTATCAATCCTGGCCAAGCTTGAGGTGGAATTCTCAGAAACACGGCAACAAAAAGCAATGCAGACAATGGCATCGACTAAAAGGACACTTTGCTGAGTCTGAATTTTTATAGCTACAATAAAAAGCAAAATGTTATAAACCCAGTAGGTTGCTCACTTTTGTCACCTGTCAGGTTTTATGGCGCAGTAGCAATAACAGTAATATCACTCGACGCTTCCAATATACACCTGAAGGACACATTTTCACATTGTAGCGACTTTTAAGGATTTTTATAGATAATACGCTTGAGCTTGTGACATGTGTCCAGTAGGGTGAGATATGAGTCACGAGATAAAGTGTGCTCTTTATTAAGTGCTGGGAAATGTGAGCCGAGGTCTCAATTTGTGTTTATGCGCAGAGAGGCTATAAAATGGAAGAAGACACTTTTAAGAAGTTGATTCAAAAATAAAATAAAGACAAAACATATTGTATTTCTTCCGTACCTTTCCTACCAGTAACAGCCTTGCACATGCGCTTGTTTTGCTGTGTGTGTACACGTATCGTTTGCTTCTTCAGGGATACACACCTACAATAACACGCAGAGGCTTCAACCATTTCCGTGAGAGGAGGATAAACGGAAAAAGCACTAAATCTGACTGATGGCTGTTGTTTTTGTTAGGATTGTTTTGCTTTTTGCAGGGAGATGTAATGTGATTGTTGGACTCTGTTGTGATTTATGCAAGGTATTTGAGGATTTAGGCAAAGTCAGTGCAAAGCCACAGGCGGCGCAAAGGGGTGACTTTTAACTTTGAACTTCTCACATTGATTGTTTAGCATATCAGGACATAATTTAATCGTAGCTCAAAGGAAAGTGGATTTGACCGTGTGCTTTGCGGTATTACAACAAAGCACACAAGACAAAGTAACGTCACTGCAGGACAGTGACACATCCTGCTGGTGCTGAAAGAGAATCTGGGAGGAAATCAAAGTGGAAATCAGTTTTATCTGGCACGATGTTAGAGGAATTGAATTTCCACACCTAGATATAAAATATGCAGACTTTTGAGAGATGTGCTGCAATATTTTTAATGAAGCAACAAGCCAACCAGCGACAAATCCTGAATGCCAGAGTGATCAGAGGGAATGTGAAATCCAAACGTCGCTGTGATTTGTAGCTTCTCCTGCAGGTCTCAGCGAACCAGGCCCTTGACAATTACCTGGGCTGTGTCCTCAAACAATTCAGGGGAGTAGTAGCTAATATGTTGGCCTCCACAAGTCACAATACAGATGAAGAATCCAGACGAGCACGTTTGGTCAGTGATCACTATGCTGCTGGTCCCGCTCCAGGTTGCATCATTGTTGGCTTCGTCTTTGCGGTGGTGTCCATCTGATCCTGCCGCCTCTGCTTCTCCTGGTGGCTCTTTTCACACACCCACGCCCAGGCGACTGTGCCTGCAGTGGGCCAGTGGACATGATCCCAAATGGAACAGAAGCTTCAGCTCAGCAGAAGTCTGAGCCCTGCAAGGCAGTTGTCTCAGCTGTGGTTTGTTACATAATGTCAGACCTCCATCTGATCTGCCTATTAGCTTATATTTCCTTAATTTTAGACTAATCTATTTTACATGAACAGGGCAATTTTTCACTCAAATTCTGCAGGCACTGTAGTCCAGACTTTTTTTTCTTTCTACCCCGCCCAGCATTTCCTGCCAACTTCATTCAGTTCAGCTGTGGAATTTCTCAAAGTTGGGGGAAAAAATGGAGGATTATCCAGTTATGTGAGCCTCTTTGTCGTCAGGCTAGAGGGATAAATGTTGCTTCCTCGAGTAATGAGGATATGTCAAATTCCTCTGGGATTTATAATGCATCTGAAAATAAACACGGTGAGCTCGGCGGACCATCTGGATGCATCCACTGGTGCTTTTCTGAAGTAAGCGCGTGAAGGAGAGGAGGTCACAGATGGGGAGGAAAAGAGACCATGCTGATGAATTTCAAAGGTGCACAGAATACAGCAAAGTCATTAGCATGGCGCCACGAGACTGTGAGAGACTGCAGTGACGTCAGAGTGGGGACTCCATCGTCTCCAAGGACAGTCGTCGGCAAAGGACTGCTGCTGCCTCCACAGTAAAAGGGTCAGATTTGGTTGATGGACTTTGGTATATGTTAGGTTGGGTTAGATTGAATGGGTTTGGGTTTGGTAATCCTAAATCAATAAAGGCACGTGCGGGGTTAGATTAATTCAGTTTAGATACTGTATGAGAATGCTTCTGGTTAGTGGGCTTTGTTCCGCTGAGATCACCTCGAATCGAGGCACACGGAGATTTATTCATGCTCATACTGATCAGGCTCTCAACAGATGGTGTGTTTAACAAGGCGGTTTATAGATACACAAGTAGATCTACAAACATGCAAGTTACTTAATGCAGATTTAGACAGTGTTTGAGATTGTTAGCAAAACATCTCCTGTGTAAACGCCCCCATAATCTGCAGTTCTTCCTACACAGATAGAAAAATATCTGACTTTATATACATTTAATACTTACATTTTGTGACTGAATGAATACTTTGTGATAATCATTCACACTCATTCAAATATCAAAGCGCTGTGCTCTTATCTGTCATCACCAGTTATCCGACGTGAGATCGTACAATCTCCAAAGCATTAATCAGCCAAAGCTGCTGCTAGACTACATATTGGTCGTGTGAACTTCATACATCAAACTAGAGTTTAGGACAAGTGGCAGCTACAAACAAACTGGAAGCAGCATTGTGTCAGGTTTAGAGTGTTGTGTTAAATGCAGCTTAAAAAGACAAGACAGATGCGATGGCGTTTGTTGATGTCTACTGTCTCTAAGAGCTCAGGAAGAGATCCAAACACCAAAGCTGATTAGGAGCCTGCCCTTAATAAAAGCCCGGATGGATCTGCTCGCCACATCTGGACACAGCTGTCTGCGACACTGGCCACTGGCCATATCAACCTCTGGAGAATCAGCTGCTCACCAGGTCAACAGCATGTTGGTTTAAAAAAAAAAAAAAGCCCTTTACATCTACTTCTGGCATTTTTGGTCAAAATTACCTCTCATTTGTCTACACTGACACTTAACTTGTTAAGTCTCCATTATCTGACTACTCATATGTGCTTTCTCTCCTTTGAATAGGAATTGCCTCGCTACCTCCACCCTGATTGTGAAACTTCAGACCATCTCTCCAGGCTATAGTCAAACAGGATGTGTGTCTATCGAACCACAGTCAGATTTAAGCTGCTGCTGCTGCAGCAGCACCTCTGGTGTAACTTTGGAAATCTGAGCTCATGGACCTGTGAGGAGCTGCTGCTGTGTTTCCATCGTTGCAAACATTTCCGCTCCGCACCGTCGACGACGGCGGCTAATGATTGGGGCGTGGAGGGGGGCGTGATGGGGGCGGAGCCCTGCACAGGGGCGGTCCTTGAGGAGGT
>OMPJ01000872.1:3626-17694 GCA_900312935.1 Carapus acus
GGAAGCTGCCACCGGAAGCTGCCACAACTAGATGCCGCTGCCACGATTTGCACTTACCCCTGCTGCACTGAACAGCTCGAAATAGTACAAAGGTAAGGAATTTGGAATCTTTATTGTCATTACAACAATTCACATTTTGTAATGAAATTAAAATGCTGAATTCTGGCAAAATGTATTGGGTATAAAAAGGAAAGCAGCCAATTGCAGCTGTAGCCTTAGTTCATATACAAGGGATCTGGCATTGATGAGGAAGATGTTGGGAAGCGGTGGTTTAGAGCAGTGGTCCCCAACCATCGGTCCGCGGACCGGGCTGCAGGGAAAAGACACAGAACTCAAAACTATTTCCGTTTTATTTATGATCTTATTCTGAATGTTTTATTTTGGAAGGTGAACGCATCCTCTCTGACTCTCCATGACTCTCCATTGGAAACTGTGTACTGTTTCGTCTACTTTTTCATAGTAATATGAGGATTGGGTTTCCATAGTAACTTCACAGTCAAGGAAAGCAACAGTACATCTTTGTGGACAGTCGGTCGTTTAGATATAACTTTCGTCAGGATGCGTCAAACTATACAAGATATGTTAAGCATTAGGGGTCCAAAAACCAAAGAGAAACCTAAGCAGGACAGATTGAATGGCTTAAATGATGTGTCCCAGAGCTTTAATCTTGGTTCCAAAGTTCCACAGTGAAGCCTAGTCAACACAATGTCCTATGTTTTGACACCCCAATATGGCCAGAGATGTCCAGATCTGTGGAGAACCCATTACGTCCACGTGGGATTGCTTGCCATAGCAACTCTGAAAAATGAAGAAAGTAATGACACCCCTCCTGAGTCTTTTGATGCAACTTTTGTGGAGATGCAGCAAACTGCATGGAGAAAAAATAAGGGCCAATATTGGATCAGAGAGGCATGGTAAAATCAGGAGAAATAAAAGATCTCGCTCACACACACACACACACACACACACACACACACACACACACACACACACAACCACACACATACAAATAAGCTTTCCCTGTGGGCTTCATCTTTGTTTTTCAAAAATGTTGGGGTTATCAAAGTTTGATTTGTGCTTTTGTTGCTTTTTCTTAATTTTCTAATCACAAAAACAGGCGCCGCTCCCTTAACCCCCACCACTATCATCATCTTATGTTTGCAAACCCAGACGCATCACAATCATGTTCCCCAAATGCCTATTTTGGGATTTGTTTGGCTCTTCATCTTGAGGCAGGCCGAGGTCTCCACCATCCTCAAATCGCCTCAAATCGATGTCTCCTTGTACCCTTGCTCCTTTGTTGAGGGAGATAAAAGAAAAATGTCTTTATCCCACCCTCGTCCACATCAACCCTTGAGGAGACAAATGTATCCTCTCACAGCATCCTATCCATCCTTGCTCCTACACCGTTACAAATATTCTCCCAGGTTCTCCAAATAGAGGGAACACTTTGAATTAGCTTTTGGATTCACTCTTAACAGGCCTGGCCAACCCACGGCTCCCGAGTCGCATTTGCCTGGTTTGCCTGGTTTCATGCAGCTCTTTTACCTTCATATCAGCATTTGTGTTTGTGTTTTTTTTTGGTGCGTGTGCGCTTCGCTTGAGTTCAGTATGGTATTTTCGTCAAATGCGCATGAGGTGAAATTCCACAAGGCAGGAGGGGCAAACCCATCCGAGTAAACAATTTCTGTCAATTTCGCTCTCAAAATGGCGGGGATAAAATGCACAGCTAAACGAAAATATGAAGACGAACACAGGACGTTTTTAACTGAGTGGGAAAGTTTACATTTTTTTGTTGAACGTAATGGCAAGCCAGTCTGCCTGATATGTCAGTCGTCATTAGCGCATTTCAAAGCTTCAAATCTTCAAATCTACAGTGCCACTTCGGCTCACTCCATGCTAACATCGATAAGGAATTTCCAAAAGGGGCTGAATTTTGCAAGCACAAGTTGGACACTTTGAAAATTCAGGCATGAAGCAGGTACAGGTTTTCCAAAAAATTACGAAGCACTCAGACACTGTCACGCTTGAAAAACGCTATTGTAAAGTATTATGTTTTTGTTTGTGGACTTTGTTGAACTGAGAGTTTGTTTGTGTGAGATCGTGCACACAATGTTCATTATTGAAAATGACTGGCCTGTGGTCTTAGTACTGTAGGAGTGGATTTCTGTCATTATCGTTGGTGTGTGACATGATAACGTAAATTTGGTAAACTTTGCGATAACACAGTAAAAAATGTGTCTCTTAGTCTCTGACTGGTTGGTCACCCCTGCTCTAAAATGTAAGTCACTGCTGATCAAAACAGCGGAGTACAGCATCACGGTCATCTTACTACAGGACGGTATGCACGTGTTACCGGCACCAGACCTGTGGGGAATCTGGACCAGCAGCAGAGGTTACACAGGCTAGAGAGCACTGCGTAGCCAATGAATACACACAACAAACTCTGTGGACCAGCAGGGAGAGGACCAAGTTAGCGTCTTGCTCATGCCTGAACTTATTTATTTCTGACACCATTATATCACATTCACAGTCATTTAAAAGACAATGTAACCTAACTAATATTTACTAATAGAAACATTCTGCCATAAGAAACATAGCAGCATATAAATTCTAAATCATTCAACATATTTCATCTAAACAGAAATTATCTTTACTCATTTAAAACCTATACAATCCTGCTTACACAAGAATCATATCAACAAACCTTTCTCTAACGTACTATCACAGGTAGTGCTTTCTCGCTTTTTCTCACTCTGTTTCTCTTACACTCACACATACACACGTGTACGTGCACTTAACAAAATGGCGGCACCGCACTGGAGACGTGAATGCACTTTCAACGTAGCATTTGTCGTATCCCCGTTTACTCACTACTGGCTGATATCCTTAACATTAGCTCAACACATTATCTCATGCTACAGAAGGCTAATGTTAAGTAAACTCATACTTACAAAACTACAGTGAAAACAGAAGTTTATGAAATCCAATTTAACCCGCCAATGCATGTCGGTACAATGTACTACAAAACGAGATTACTAAACATGCTACATGTCTCAAAATCATGTCAAAACATTACCAAACAATTTCGAAAACATTCACATTAGATAATGAACCATGCTAGATACAAAGAAATGAGTTCCACCGTACCTGTGGACCAGCAGAGAGAAGACCAAGTTAGCGTCTTGCTCGTGCCTGAACTTATTTATATCTGAGCTGCGCATGAGCTGAGCTGGGTAGCTACGGTCTCCCTAATGGATCCACGGCAGTACTAGAGCACCATCTGTGGCGTAAATGTGTATTACTTTAACACTGTCTGAACGCATTTTTGTACAATGTTAGTTATAAATGTTGGAATATCTCCATTTCTAACAAAAAATAAGGGGGGGCCTGTTTGCATAAAAAAACTAAATCTCTAGCACTTTCAACCTCTACTACACATGCACCACCAGAAGCGGATAACAAGGAACCTGGCATTCGGCTAGCTTTTGATGAGGTGAGTGATTCCGTTTCCTTATTAAAGGTGTGAAACACGAAAAGTGCGGGAACCAGGGGGAAGACCACATCTGCTCAAACGAGACAGGTGAATTCGGGGGGACTGCAGGGGGGAAAAGCCAAGCTGTGGGGGACATCAAAAGCTTTGGTGTCAAAGGATGTTGGGAGCTGAGGGCAAAGTGGGGGTGGCAGGGACTGTGAAGATTTGACGTACGGACTCGACTGCGTCGGACCGTCAGGGGTAATTGGGGCTGTGACGCAAATGCAGAAGAGAGATGGACGGTAACATCAGCCCCAATAAGCGTCGCAAGAGTCCTCCCTCCTATCCTCCTCCACCAGAAGTCAAAGAAGGAAAGGATGAGGCGCAACGGTGGCTTTATTACACCATTTCACTTGAAATTCACATTGTGTAATCACAAGTTTGAGGGCAATTATGGTTTCTCTTCAAAGAGCTGAACCATGACTCAAGGGCATCCAAGCCACCAAAGGAGGACAGAAGGCTGCACTGGAGATGGCAATCGACTTTTTTATGTGGGATGGCTGCAATTTCCTCTCTTGGTTTTTAGTTTGTGAAAATCCAAAAAGTTTTCTGAGGAGGGCACAACATTGAGACTGATTGTCTAAAGTAACAGAGGTCTGAGTTTTAAACTTAATTCCGTCAAAAGCTCTCTACACCCCCACTCAGTGCCGCCACTGCCTTCGGTGCTGCGCTGAATTCCCCCGGCTCTTGCACAACTTGCAAGTAGACAGATAGAGGCAGTGGCAATCCAATGCCTTACTCACTATTTGCATAAAATATACTTTTTAATTGTACACTTTGGTAAAACCTTTCCAATGCGCCCTGGCTCTTCCTGGCTCTATGCGTTGGAGACCGTGCACAGACGTGGCAGGAGCGGCAAAAGTTGGCGGCATCGGATTTCACTCCTGGCAAGAGAAAATAACAGTGAATAAGATTCGGTGTTTTCCCAATATCCAAGTGCCCAGAGCCAGAGTCAGGACCGGAAACAGAACTTGGCCTGAGCATTTATTTGGCTCACTGCGTCACACTCACGTAAAGTTATTGGGGCCCATGAGCGCCTTAACATGCCATGATCATAGAAATACCTCACAGATTGAGAGGTGTCCCCACTCTGAGCCGCGACCACACATTTTGTCTGACAAATCGTAGCCCTGCTGCTGCTGGGCTTCTACCTGCTGTTCCTTCGTGAGTGAGAAGTGCAAGTTGTTATCCGCATCCAGTTCACATTTTTCTTTGTCGAAACAAGATGCATCGAATTGTTTGGCTCGCACCAGAACGAGTGAGAGAATCCAGTTTGTGAACAGTGCGCTGAACTATGCAGGCGATGAACACTTGAGCTAAATCAGGTGGAGAGTAAACATCCTCCATGGTCGAGACTTCCGCTACTTCGGAAAACCTGTGGAAAACCTTTTCCCAAGCCAGGTCATCCTGAGGATGAGATTCACACCGCCATTGGCAGTTCAGTGCATGCGCCATTATGGGCCGAGACAGACACTAAAGAAAAACTGACATTAACTTTGTGGACTGGAACTCATAAAACGGTCAAACCAATAGTGGGAGCAGATCTCATCTTCGGAAACGACCATGTGTTCTCCAAGTGACTAGTCAGGGATCTGCTGGAGCTACTCTCCCAGTTTGGGGGTCACTGCTCCGAGTGCTCCTACAACCACAGGGACTACGCTCGCCTTTACCTTCCACATTCTCTCCAGCTGCTCTCTCAACACTTGGTATTTCTCAATCTTTTTGAGCTCCTTCTTTCTGATGTTGGCATCTGCTGGTATTGCCACATCTATCACCACCGCTCTCTTGTGCTCTTTGTCCACCACCACAATGTGCTGTTGGTTAGCCAGGACCTGTTTGTCAGTGTGGATGCTGAAGTCCCACAGTACCTTGGCCCTGTTGTTCTCTACCACCTTCTGTGGTATGGCCCATCGGGACTTGGGTACTTCCAGTCCATACTGGGTACAGATGTTTCTGTACACTATCCCAGTCACTTGGTTTTGCCTCTCCATGTACGCTTTGCCAGCTAGCATCTTACACCCTGCCACTATGTGCTGAACTGTCTCAGGGGCATCTTTGCACAGCCTGCACCTTGGGTCTGATCTACTATGATAGATCCTGGCCTCTATGGCTCTGGTGCTCAGGGCCTGTTCTTTTGCCATGATCAGTGCCTCTGTGCTGTCTGCCAGTCCAGCCTTTTCCAGCCATTGGTAGGTCTTATTGATGTCAGCCACTTCCTCAATTTGGCGATGGTACATGCCATGTAGGGGTTTTTCCCTCTAGGCCGCCTGCCCCTTATCTTCTGCACACTTATCGGGCCTCTGCTGTCTGAGACATTCACTTAGCAGCTCATCCTTTGGGGCCATCTTCTTGATGTATTCTTGGATTTTCGATGTTTCATCTTGGACTGTGGCTTTGACACTCACTAGTCCTCGGCCTCCCTCTTTCCGCTTAGTGCACAGTCTCAGGGTGCTGGACTTGGGATGAAGCCTTCCGTGCATCGTGAGGAGCTTTCTTGTCTTTATGTCTGTGGCTTCTGTCTCCTCCTTTGGCCAGTTTATGATCCCTGCTGGGTATCTGATGACTGGCATTGCGTACATGTCGATGGTCCGATGTCTGTGGAGGCCATTTGAGTACAGTGACCTCATTGTCATGTTCAAGAAACCAGTCTGAGATGATTCATGCTTAATGACCTGGCACGTTATCCTGCTGGAAGCCATCAGAAGATGGGTACAATGTGGCCATAAAGGGATGGACATGGTCAGCAACAATTGTCAGGTAGGCTGTAGTGTTGATATGATGCTCAGTTGATACTAAGGGGCCCAAAGTGTGCAAAGAAAATATCCTCCATACCATTACACTGCCATCACCAGCCTGAGCCATTGATGCAAGGCAGGATGGGTCCATGCTTTCATGTTGTTGATGGCAAATTCTGACCCTCCCATCCGAATGTCATAGCAGAAATCGAGACTCGCAAGACCAGTTTTTCCAATCTTCTCTCGTCCAATATTGGTGAGCCTTTGCGAAATATAGCCTCAGTTTCCTGTTCTAGTAACAGGAGTTTCACCTGGTGCGGTTTTCTGTTGCTGTAGCCCAGGGGTCAGGAACGTATGGCTCGCGAGCCATATGTGGCTCTTTTGATGATTGCATCTGGCTCGCAGATAAAACAGACAATATTCTCACTTGTTTTAATCTGTCCATCGATTGTTCACTACTCATGTTGCGCTCACCGGGAATTTAAGTGTCTCCATCTGTAGAAGGATGAGTGAAAATCCCAGTAAATAAGCAGTTTCTGAAATACTCAGACCTGCCCATCTGGCACCAATAACCATTCCACGTTCAAAGTCACTGAAATCACCTTTCTTTTCCATTCTGATACTCAGTTTGAACTGCATCAGATCATCTTAACCATGTCTACATGCCTAAATGCATTGAATTGCTGCCATGTGATTAGCTGATTGGAAATTAAGGAGTGGTTGGACAGGTGTACCCAGTTAAGTGGCCAGTGAGTGTATTTGAAGAAACCACAGGGTTTTGAAAATGTATCAAAAAACAAAAACGTAAAACTGGTATGTTAGTTGAAGATTGTGGTCTGAAAAAGTCTGGTAGGAATTGGTACAGACATTGTTGTTGACTTCCACCCTCCACTGGCCATCAAAGGTGCAGTCATGCAGAGAGTGAGTAGCACCAAATTCCTTAGTGTGCACATCACTAAGGACCTCTCCTAGAAAGCCATCATGGCATCACTGGCCAAGAAAGCTCACAAATGCCTCCATTTCCCTTGCAATCTGAGCAGAACCAAAGCCCCAGGCCCCATCATGTGCTGCTTTTACCGGGGCACATCGAGAGCATCCTGCCCTCAGGCAAAATTGTGTGGCATGGTTGTTGTACCTGGTCCCGCTGAACGACCCTGCAGCGCATAGTGAGAGTAACTGAGAGGATCGTGGGTGCCCCCCCACTCCCCTCCCTACAGGACATTTAGAACACACGCCTGTCCTGTAAAGCACTCCAAATCGCAGGCAACACGACACACCCCATATACCGCTTCATATCTCTCCTACCGTAGGGGAAAAGGTGAGACAATCATTGTGAACATATGGGTAGATGACTTAATCATTGCTGCCAGCAACAGCAACCTACTCGATAGATTCCAAAACACTATGAGATCAAAATTCAACATGAAGGATCAGGGAAACTTTTCATATTTCTTGGGCATAATATTTGACCAAAAGATAAACAAAACTACAACGAACCAGGGACAATACATTATGGATATACTGGAATACCGTATTCTCATTGCAAACCTAGATCTAACCCGAGTGAATCAAGAGAGGAAGATATCAGAAATGGGGAGGAGACGAACTGTGAGCTTGCAGATCCAAGAGGATAGAGAGATTTACTCTGGTTTTCTCTCTGTTTGCCCCATGATAACCTGAGAGTGTGAGGACAGCAGAAGATGTCGGCAATTCTCATCGCGACCTTCATTATATCCTTCTCAGGACTCATCCTCACCTTCTCCAACTGCGGATGCCCGGGAGCACAAAGCCTCGCCATTTACAGATGCAGTTTGTGTCGGCTTTTCTTGACCTTTTCCATCGTACTGGTTCCTCATGCCATTCTACTTACAGTGGCCACCGGAAGCGGGACCTCTCTTATTCCGATAGCCAGAGCCCTATCTGCGCATGCGTGCGTCAGCATGTTTTGCCGCAGCGTGAATTCCGATCTCTTGCTTAGAGTCACAGACGACTTGAATAGGACGGACAAGTAGGATAAGACAGCGCGAGTGGTCTGCATCTAAACATTGTGTTTCGAAAAGTTCCACTGTCGTGATTTCCGTATGTAACGCTTACACCGTAACGTTTTGTCTCTTGAATCGTCACAATTTTCAGCGCCACAATGAAAGAGGAGCATTTTGATCCTCCGTGACGATCCTAAAAGGAAGCAGCAGAATGAAGTTGATCCTTATTCTAATGCTGTAAATTCCATAAATTTCACCATTGCTGCTTCCATTGCCGCAAAACGTTAGTTGTAGAGTTTTTGAAAGATGACAATGAGTGAGTGAAAACATGCTACTTTTATATATACAGTCCATTGATGTTTTACCCATGTTGATGGATCTCTCTTTGTTAAAAGCAAAGGACTCCAGGTGTTGAACTTTTGTGAAGATCGTATTTTTCTACAGCAAATGGATATTATGTATAATTTATAAAACGAACCACTAGTCCTCATTTGTGAGAGTGGTACTTGGCTTTTACGAAAATGAATATTCAAACTCATCTTGAAAAGCACACAAGCAATAAACATATCATGACATGAGTGCAAGGGGGCATATAGTGTGTGTTCTCCGTCATTTTGAAGTGATGAAAATGTTCCCTTATCAGGATATATGGTTGACAAGATACAGATTTTCTGGCTCACACTCTGAGCAGCTATTGTATGTGAGTTTTTCAATGCAAGGATCTTCACATGCTTAGAAATACCATCAAAATAGGGGTCAAACTTAAATTCACAGAGCCCCCACATGTCAACTCTGGGGCCCTCTCTGCCTGACTCGGGATATCACAGCACTGACTGGCACGGTGCACTGGAAAGGATGGGAGGGAGGGAGGGTGTCTGTGTGTGCATGTGTGTGTGTGATCCTATGTGTGTGCGTGTTGCCCTGGCGGTGCTTTGCTTTCCTTGCCCATAGGAGACCTCCTCTTTGTTCTTCTCGTGCCTCCTGCTGAGTATTAAGTACAACCCTCCAATTGGATCAGAGTGTGTTCGTGTGTGTTAACATTACTTTAATGCCACAATAATTCCAGCCTTAATTTAACTTCCACTATGCAAGATTGATATTGCTTCTGACCAAATTATCAGTTCATGATGATCTGATAAGCATGTCAATGGCACAACACACTTTCATACCACCACACACTAACCATACAGCCTACACACATCAGTCACACCACACTTGTAACAGTCACACCAAATAGAGTACACAGTACATATCATTCAGAATGCTGTACACTTTGTGTGTCAGTGTGGTGAGTGTTATCTGGTGGACACACACAGAATGAAGAAAACATGCAGGTTTAACAGAGGGCTTCGAGTAAAACATTTGGCTGAATTTTGAAAAATAACAGGGACAATCTATCGAGCATGTGCTTTCCCCTAAGGTCCCTCACACCGAAATTCAGCCCATCTCAGAGATCCGGATGTGCATGAAGAGAGATGCTGGAGGAATCCTGGTGCCATCCTTAGACAGAAGATGAACGTGCCGATAACCTGTTTGAATAACAGACATGCATATATACAAAAGTTGAATGTTGCTCTATTTCACCTTGGAGGATGTTGATAAAGCCGTCATCTCACCCTGCTGCATGCAGCTGAAAGGCAGCGTGTACTGACCCACAAAGTCATTCTTAGATGTCTTGTCATAATCCTCTACCACAAAGCGAACCAGAGCAAGCTCAGGGGCATGTACGGTGAAGCGCAGTGTGTGGTACCACACAGGGTTAAATCCTAAAACCACCACAGACCCATAGTGTCACACACAGGTCTAACTTGATTTCTCCTCCCCATCCCTGACCCCTCCTTGATACCATTGTTGACAATGTAATGGGTCTCCTGCTTGCACTGGTCCACTGGCACTCCATGGATCTCCACCCGTACCAACGGGTCCACAATCGAGCCCTCCTTGATGTTGACCTTGGGTAGCTGCTGCCCACTGATCACCTACAGCATATACTGTCAGGATCCTGCACATAGATTGACCTGCAGTGTAACAATAGCAGCAGCATGTGCTGTTCTTCCTACCTGAACAATGAGTGTCAAAGGTTGGTAACCACCCCGTCTATGGGGGGCATCAGGATCAAACCTTCGCTCAGCTTCTACCATGAAGTTGGGTTTCAAGATGTAGCCACAGCTGCCATTCTGATGGAAGAGCCCATCATTCAAGTCCATCGCTTCACCTGCTGTCTGGAAATTCAATGCGACTGCACCCGAGAATCGAATATTAAGTCAGTGAATTAAGGTAATCAATCAGCTGATAAGAATTCATTTCACCGATCTGGCAGCCAGCATTCCACATTTCCTGGGGGTTGAAGTTGGATGAGTCAGTGCGAAGGCCACTTGGATAGACACGGCTCAGCTGTCGAGAGTTATGAAGCACAAACTCTTCCCCTGCAAAAACCCATAATCATCATCATCACAATCATCATTACTAGCATAATATCTATAGCCACCGTCATCATGAAAACAGGCACAGGAAAAGTTCATGCAGTTGTTGCAGTCGTAGGATTACGTGATTGTTGGTAGTTGTGGCAACTTACCTGCATCCCTAAGAAACCTGCGGGCTTTGGACTCAGTGAAAGAAGCAATCTCGTCGAATTTCCCATGTATGCGAGCATGTTTGAAGGTGCTGAAGCGAACACTTTTACAGTAGACCACACAGTCAGAAAGTTCCTTAGACAGATGCTGCCTTTGCATCTGCATGAGGCAGCAGACAAAAGGCAGAGACAAGACCAAAAGGAGCAGGGGAGAAAAATGAAGTAGAGGAGAGTGGGGGATAAAAAGAAGCAAATAAGGAGGAGAGGTGGAAGAGGAGTCGTAATGGAGGAGGAAAGAAAAGAAAGGGGAGAGGGAAGAGGAAGCAGTGAGGCCATACATTGTGCAGAATAACACAGGGCTTCAGGAACCACCATGAGGTCATACACAGAACTACTTAGTCACTCAGGACAAATAAGTTGCACTCGTGGCCGCGTCTTCATTACACAACTGACTGTCACTTGATCAAGTGAAGGGGGTTGTCATGTGTGTGTTTGTGTAAAGCAACCATGTTTTACATAAATAAAGCAACCACTGTACCTGTCAAGATAATTCATTGTTAACCATATTTTGTAGCTCTAAAGAATCTCTTCAATAGGAAAGCTATTTACTAAGTAGCTATTCACTAATTTACTATTTACTAAAGCTATTCAATAATTTGTAATAGCTCCGTATTAATTTAAGAAAGTTCTACCTCCACATTTATCTTGAAAGGTGTGCGTAATTTCTGGGCTTATTGCCTATATTATGGCAGTTGTATCGCAGCTGTCAGTTGCATTAGGGTTCACATGGAGACGGAAGCACATGGCCCACTGGTTTATGACCTGTGTATTATATGGTCAATTTGAAATAAACCCTGAAAAAATAGACAATGCCCGGACATTATTAAACCACTCTGTGAGCTTATAGCCCTTCATAGCACTGCCTACTAATCTTCTGACTTAATAGCCAATAAATCAAACAAGCTAAAGCCAGAAAAAGAGAGAAAGCCTGCTTGCCCAGCTGAGGCAAAAAACTATTAAGAGCCAAGTGGCATCAAAAGCTTAAATCTCTTGTCAAAACAAGAAAAGGTGGTGACATGGCAGCATCAAAGGAGCAGCCAGAGAAACTCAAGCAGAGGCATTCAGCATCTCAAACCGCTTTTACCAGAGTAGCCAACCATCTCAGCTCCAAAATGAATGCTCTGGGAGAAAATTAAAGGGAAGATGAGTGGGGGAGCTTTTAATTAGAGCACTTGAAGGTCAGAGATGCATGGTCTGAATATGCAACTGCCCTAAAAGAAGCAGGCGAAGAACATGCTGGCAGAATGGCAGAGCGAATTGACGCTTAAACACCAGAGTGCAATCATAATTTTGACAAAAGTGAACAGATCATCCAAAAAAGCTTCTGCACCAGGTTTGCTGAGCAAACTATAACCACCCTTGCCACTGAGGCTGAATCAGCCGTGGCTGACCAGGCTGAGGCAACCAACTGCAGTCAGATGACCAAGAGACAATGCAACCTAGTGAATACAAGTCTGTAGAAGGAAGATCTTCAAACTTGAAAAAAAGTAAATGGTCAGAGAAGTTTGATGGGTATTGGAGTCAAAAGACTGTCTAAGGAAGCTAAAGAAACATCATGAAAAGCTATGGGGTGAGTGGACATGGGAAGGTGACAACCTAAGCCAGGTGCTGTTTGGAGGAGAAGACCAGAAACCAGCTGAAGCCGCACAGCAAAATCAAGACGAACAATGAAGCCAGCCCGCTGAAGAGGCAGCGTCGCTTAGTGCTCAACTTAGCCCCCACCTGTTTGGCCTTGGAAATACTCAACTTCCTGTCAGAAGCCTAGCTTGTGCAACCAACCTTCAAATTTCAGCTACGGTGTCATTCCAGATGCCGTGAGTGCGCCGCATGGAAATCTCAACGTACTGCAAAGTGGTTCTAGAATGAACTCCGTGATTTACAACATCAAACCCGCGATCACTCTAGAGCCAACACACCTGCCTGTAGTGTCTGGTGACAAGAAAGATTAATACCGGTGGAAAGCAGAATGGGAAGTCTTGCAGCAGCTTAGAGACCCACACATATTGCAGAATGTGGGGAAATTCCACCTTCGAGGGAGCCTAGATGATATAGTTAAGTGGGACCTTGTGTTGTCCAGTAGTGGATCTTCCAACAACACGTTCAGGGTACCAAAAAATAAGTACAGAAACAAGCCAAAAATAGTTCTACCGTATTGGCCCTCCTGTCAAGTCTTTTTGGAGGGCTAAGAACCTAAAAGTTCTCTCTTTTTCCAAGAAAGATTTTTGTTAAAAACTCTTGTTGATGACAAAATCTTGTTTCATCATGCATTGCATTTCATTTGAAAATTCTAATAAAACATTGTTAAACAAAACATCAGTAGAAACAGTTTAATTTTTTTACCCTGTCATCTTAGACTATCTATCCCGCACCAGTGGCGTCCTCTGGCTCTCTGGGTTCACTCTCTCTATCCTCCTCGGAGTCCATCACACCCACAGTCATCATCCCCTGTCCGGTCTCCCATGCACAGAGCACATGCACAGCAGGTTTCTTGATTTTCCAAGTTGTACTTTGGGCATCATCACCAAACAAGAGCCATTCTGTGTATTTTTACGCAAATAACCCTTGAATGGCTTGTTGACTACCAGATCCAACACCTGGGGCCTCATTTATCAACCGTGCGTGCGCACGTAAAAGTGCGCAAGTAGCGTGTAAGCACATTCTAAGACAAAGTATGACATTTACCAATTCGAACGTGTGCGTAGAAACGTGTGTAAACCTACGCATGCCACTGACCATGCGTAAGCACAACATCCAGTGGTAGAACAGTGAAACTACAAATAGAGCCCATACAGAGTGTTGAGCGATCTCAAACTCCTCGCCGGTTCCCGTTCCCTCTAATACAATACAATACAATACAATTGAATTTGTATAGCGCCAAATCATAACAGGAGTTATCTCAAGGCGCTTTACAGGATGGAGCAGGTAGTGCTCCTCAGGCTACAGGTGGGCGGTTAACTGCCCTGACCGCTCGGGTTGGGAGAGAGGGGGAAGGAGAGAGAGGTAGAGACAGAGAGAGACAGACAAAGGTGTAGGGATGCACAGCAGTAGAAGGAGCAGGCAGGGCCGGCTCTTGGCATAGGCGCCTAGAGCGCCATCTGCTGGAGGGGCGCCGGGAGGCAGCCTTGGCCTCGAGGGGAAAAAAAAAAAAAAATAAAAATAAAAGTAATTTTATTTAAGTGATTGT
>OMPJ01000876.1:6309-40211 GCA_900312935.1 Carapus acus
CCCTTCTTGCTTTGCATCTGTGTGTGTGTGTGTGTGTGTGTGTGTGTGTGTGTGTCGTACTGTCACTGCTGATCAGTTATGTGCAGCCTTGGCTCGGCTGGTCTTGGCGCAATCGTAAGGTTCACTAATCTAATGACGTTGGGGCGCACACACTCCTCCTGCCTGCTGTGCCAATAGAGGTCATGCCCTTACATAGATTAAGATATGGAGGCTGCAAGAGTGTGTCTTTTTGTGTCCGTATGTGTGTGTGTGTGTGCGTGTGTGTGTGTGTGGCAACGTGTAGGAGCGTCTGTAGAACTTTGTGCACTCTTTATTGATGAGGCTGAATCTTTGTGCAGAAGAGTTCTAGAGGTTAGCATTTATTCATTATCTTCCCATAATTACTTTGTAATTAGTGTCAGACTCCTGCCTCTTGGAGGAGGCTAATGACCAGCCTGATTCGGGAATGTTCTGGCACAAAGTGAACGATTAAGAGACTGCATGTTGGACTCTGCCGTTTGCATTGCGCAAACTAGCTGTGAAATTGGAATTAAAAGCATTTAAATTCGGTAAATACAAAGTCCCTCCTCTGTATGCATAGGAGATTCAGTCAGATGACAGATGAAAAATGATTTCTGTCACCAAAGACACAAATTGTGATTTTGTTAGTCCACATGCCATAGCACTTTATCAACTTTGGAGATGTGTCATCTCTCAGTGTGTTTGCAGTGTTTTTCTGTATTCACATTTGTTTTGGGATCTTGGCACTCATAGTAGACACGGAAACATATGTGCCAGCTCAACCCATGATGCACTACGCTTCCTGTTTGTTCCAACTGAACTGGGATGGGAAACAGGATTTTTTTCTCCGCAGTTCATCTGAAAAGCTACTCTTCAGCTTTGGCATTTTCTAGGCAGGAGCATTGCTGCCCAGATGTCTCCCTCTGTCAGTGGCCGCAAAGCAACTGGGGATGATGTCGTGCAGCAGCAAAATCCGGGTTTAGTCGGTGCAAAGTGCTTGTCAGTAGAGATACATGCTTGAAACTATGACACCTTAGTAGGTTCAGAAATGTCTTACCCCTAGTAGAAACATTAAAAAGAATCACATGCCTAGAGTTTTGCTTTTGGAGGGACATTTGGACTATCCAGTGCTCCTGTCCTCGATCATTCCCACCAGTAAACTATTGTCACTGCACCCAAAAGACACAGGAATAATCGGAAAATTAAATGTTCACTTCTCCAAATCTAGCGACAATTTGCATCAGAAGCATAACAGAAGTCAAGACTGCCAAGAACATACAGGGATAGGTAGAGAGAAGGAGGTATTTTTACAAGCGGCCACGCCTCCCCAAGAGCTGCAGGTGTTGTGTGTGAATGTTGTCTTGTGGCTATTTTGAAACATTGCAATCTCCCCAGTACACTGCACCTCTAATCTAATTGTGGTGTGAGAAACAGGGTTTAAATCAGGGGTGTCACCGTCTAATATGATCT
This sequence comes from Carapus acus, assembly GCA_900312935.1. Classification (NCBI taxonomy): domain Eukaryota; kingdom Metazoa; phylum Chordata; class Actinopteri; order Ophidiiformes; family Carapidae; genus Carapus; species Carapus acus. The sequence continues at coordinate 7,780 of OMPJ01000876.1, forward strand.
TGTCGATGCAACGCATAACAACCAGCAAATTACAACTCTTAAATGTTCCCTAGAACGTACTGTGAATTCCTTGTGTCGTCTGAAGAGGGATGAGTACATTTTCAGCTGTATCATGAGGTTAGACACAACACATTTTGTCAACATTTTGAAGTTTTGCTGAATAACATTTTAAGGCACATTTGGTGTCCTTCTTCACCAGGTATTGATGCTATCCTACTTATGAATGTTTGAATTGCAAACGAAGTACAAACACACCTCCTGTCACAATGAAAATATTTCAAATTATTCCAGCAAGTGCTAATTTTCTTCTCCCAACAAGTGTGAATTTTGAATCACCCGCCTCTGGGAACACATTGTTCAACCGCCACCCACACTGAGCAGCGGGTCACGTGCCTCGGGCATCACGCATCAATGCACGATACTAACACCCTCTGGACGGTTGGGGAGTGTATGTATTCATTCCCTCAGAGCTGTATTCTTCTGGATGCAAAGTTGCTTGGGACCGGTCTGTTCTCCTCAGAAATGTGACAGCTTACATCCTTCACAAAATGGGTCAATATCAGGTGTCCCATCCTGAATAGCAGCTGATTTGAGAGCCATGTGCTCAAACCTTTATCAACATCGTGAATTAACATGGCCACTTGAGCAACGTCCATAATGTCCGTCCATGCTCTTTAAAAAAATGCAGTATTTCAGCAGACTCTGCTTCAGGTGATGGTCTTAATCTGGCAAAGTCACCTAAAATCCTCTCATTTGGAATCAGGCTGTGTCACCGATGTCTTGGCTACAGGTAAAATGGCTTCGTCAGAGCCACTAATGATTCATTTATCTTCCCTCCGCTCTGTTGTCTGTGCAAGCTGTTGCATTTTATCGCCATGATGAGTCTCAGTGTTGGTGCCGAATTTTGGATCTCAGTGCTGAAAGGTGTGACTGACACACCCATCATACAGGTTTCCAGGTTTTCCAGACTGTATGGATCAGTAAATCAAAATACCACAAATCCAGAAATAGATCCATTTGTGTTTTTAAATCAGCACATTCCCAAAAATGTATTCAGCACATTCCCAGTGGTTTGTGGTGCAAATTTAGGGTGCAAAGAAGGGATGAAACAGTGTAAAACAAACAGTGTAACACAAACAGTGTAAAACAAACAACAGTGATCCCTTGACTGCTGTGCTGACATTAGATATTTAACAATTAATAAGGGGGGTAGAAAAGAAAAAAAGTAATACCAATGAAAGCACCAAGTAATGGATAGAGAGACATAACTACGATATCAATCTTCATATGATAGTAAAGTTTCCTCTGGAAAAAAATGTCACTGCTAGTCATGACTTTCATGTAAATCAGACTGGAAAATAATTGAGGCCAAATATGATTAATGATACAAGGATTTAATTTGTAACCTGACAAAATCATGTCTGTGGGTATCTGACCAAGAAAAAAAGGTCACTGACAAATTTCCTTCCTGTCCACAGCGCGTTGACATCGGAATTCTCCTCCAGCCTCTTAGAGACACATCTCTACTCTCACTGGGCGATAAGGCCAATACCAGTGTTTTTAGAAAGCTGAAGATAAGGGCAGAAGGAAAGATAAGCATCGGTCAAGGTTAATGTGAAGACCCTACAAACCACTAATGCTAGGCGAGAAGATAATTTAGCACTCATGGGCAAACGATAAAGCAACTTTTAATCTCAGAAAGTCTTTTTTATTTTAAAATGTGATCCAGAAGTCCTGGCACGTTGTCAAAAGAGGCCGAGTGCCGGCTGTGTGCCATGGAAAAGAAAATAGATGTGGGACTCCCTTTCAATCTGGCCAGGCTCTTGCTCTGTCAAGGTCAGAATTGTAACTGAATCCCCAAGGGCTGCAGATGTGGTCCACAAAGTATGTATGATTTACTATTTAAAACTTTAAAATGCAATCCAGGAATCCTTGCGCAGAACTCACAATAGGTATTCAGACAAGGCGGGCACACCCTATTTGAGACTAGATGCATCGGCTTTGACATTCAGAGTGAACTTTTGAGATTAATGATTAATGGTTTACTAATGCTCTCCACACATCACACTTTGGGAGATTAAAAGTGAGCATTCAGTTTATCTGCTGTGGTTGTGACGGCATAGTTAGGCTGTTACTCAATCAATCAAATCAATCAAAAAAAGGTAGCATCCAGTTTTTGCCTATTAGAAATAGAGATAGATTAGATATTTTGATGAAATAGAATTGGTGGTAATGTCCAAAGAGTCTAACAGCCTGACTGAGCATTTTCCACAATCGACGCACTCATGTGTTCTCACATTTTTTCAATGTGGTGTGTAGTGTTTCTCCAAGAGCCTGTTTGTAATTCTGCATCACTGATATGTGAATCTAATGAATCTTTAGTTGCGCCTGTTGCCACGCTGATGCCCATATCTGGCTAAATGTATTCAAGACTTGATGGATGGGATGAATGGAATAATGAAAACCACCTCACACTTTGATAAATGTGACGTTTCCCAGCATATCACATCACCGAGCAGGTATTGCTATTCCAAAATAACAACATCAAAACACCAAATCAATAACAGCATAAGAATAAACACATTTGAGTCAATGGATTAAGAGTATTTGTTTTCTTCCATTTCTGATAAATCTACACAACTATTCCAAGAGCGAAGAAGCTATTTATCTGTCTACCTCTCTGTGTGTCTCCATATCATTCTGTCTGTTGGTCTAGCCTAGTCTTTTTCTATCTGCATTTCTTTGAATATTTTTGTTTGTCTCTCTGTCCTGTCCTGTCTGTCTGTCTGTTTGTTTATTGGTCTATCTCTTTCTTTGTTTTTCTCTTTCTTTATCTATTTTTCTGCAGTACTTAGTTTGTTTCTGTTTTTCCTGTCCTATCTGCCTGTCGTCAGCCTCTATCTATCTATCTATCTATCTATCTATCTATCTATCTATCTATCTATCTATCTGTCTGTCTGTCTGTCTGTCTGTCTGTCTGTCTGTCTGTCTGTCTGTCTGTCCAGATATGTATTTTGATGGATTTGTATGTCACTGGATGCACATACATATGCATAAATATGAGTATGCTGTAACCAAAGTACCAGCTGTCCTCATCAAATCCTTCCAGATGGCTACAACTAAATAAATAGCAGTGAATAGAAGTCATTAAGGGGAGTTAAAGTCAAAGCTAGAGGATCACAGCTACCTGAGAGGCATTTTAAGCACTCTTTTTTTTTTTTTTTTTTAATTATCATTGTTGAATATTAAGCGGTCACAAAGCAACCCTAATGGAATCCGATGATATGCACCACACTAGCTAATCGGATTACAACCAACCCCCCACCATCCCCCAACCAACATAAAATTCACTACTGTGGTCTATTGCAACATGCTACTCGCCTGAGGTTTCAACTCTTACACGGATTTCTGGTGTGGCTTCCTCTGAGCTTCATCACCTGCAGAGTGCGACTTATCAGCACTGCTCCTATGTTAGCGTCACTCAGGCTCCCTCCGTCCGCTCCCCCTCACTTCCACATCCCCATGTCTGCTGTCATTATGCTTGCTTTATCTACATTTCTCACAACTCTCCTAAGTGTCTCTTTACCGCCGTAACATGGCTCTAAATTGCTTGGCCCCACTCTCATTCCAGTCAGGCAATAAACAGCATAGAATTATTTGTGTTTGAGTTTTTAATTTCATAGAATATTGTGAAAGAATCTCTTTATAAAATGTTCCTACCTACTCTCTCTGTTTGCATTCAAGGACTCTACTACTATCCACATTACTTCTTAGCACTTCACCTGGATCAAATATCAATGTTGCTTTGATAAGTTACAAGTTTTAGACACCAGATTTGTATTCAATGGACCGTTTTGGCACAGCATTACCGTAATGCCCGCATCAATCACAGACCACACGTAAATGTCTATGTATGAATCCCTGGTATACCGGGGACACAATACATAGTTTGTTGTGGAATCAGGACCATAATCTGTATCCTGAGTCTGAGAGGGCACTTGAGTTTCTTAGCAGATTGCTAAACCAGATCTTGAAGGACGAGAAATGCCTGAGGAATGGAGGAGAAGTGCATTGGTGCCAACCTTTAAGAAGAACGATGATGTGCAGAGTTGTGCGCGCGACTATATTTTCACACGGCCGCGAGTTGTCGAGGGAGGGGACAAGGTTTGGTTGTGATGATCAGTGCGCTCACAGGCCGCATGTAATGAGTTCTCGCGGGCTTCATCTTGGGAGACAACAAGTTGGCATACCGAGACGAGGTGGGGCGACTGTCATGGAACAGCAAGGAGTACAACCTGGACCTCAACTCCTCAAAGACCAGGGAGTTCATATTTGACTTCAGGAGGAGGAAAACAGACATCCAGCCCCAGACATCTAGCCCCTAATCATCAACAGAAACAAGGTTGAGAGAACCTCCATCTTCCGCTTCCTGGGCGACCGCCTCAACATTGACCTGACTTGGTGCACCAAATACCCAGGCTATCAACGAGAGGGTACACCGGAGACTACACTCCCTTACAGTGCTCAAGAAGGGCTACCTTTCCCAGGAAGTGCTGGTGTCCTATCACTGCTCTATTAAGAGCATCCTTACATACTGCTCAGGTGTGTGGACTGAGAGGAAAGCACTCCCAAAGGTAGGAAACACTGCCCAGAGGATCGCTGGATGCCCTCTCCCCTACCTGGCTGAACTGTTCAACTCCCGCTGCCTGAATAAAGCCCACAGCATCGTGAGTGACCCCTCCCAGCCCGGTCACAGCCACTTCAAACTCATTCGCTCTGGACAGCGCTTCAAAGGAAACAAGAAGAAACAGAATGAGGTATAGCCTCTATCCCAGAGCTGTCACTGTGCTCAACATGTCCTAAACGAGATGTTACCTCTGAGTCTCTTGCATAGGAAAAATCCAGGGAGGTGCAATAATAATCCATCCTTCCATCCATCCATTTTCTTCCACTTATCTGGGGCCGGGTTGTGGGGGCAGCAATCTCAGAAGGGAAGCCCAGACTTCCCTCACACATCCTCCAGCTCCTCTGGGAGGACCCTACAGCTTTTCCAGGCCAGCTGGGAGACAGTCAAGTCAGCATGCATTAATTTGACACATCCCAATTTTCCAATGCAATGCATACCAGGTATGCACCACCGCATGGACCTTTGCTTTGAAGCACCTTCGTTCCTTTCATACATGTGTTTAATGTTCCCTCTAAGCTGTGCGCTTGCTCCAATCGCACACTGCTCCCATTACTGCAGCACATGGCTTACTGTGTCGCTCATGCTGCGGCGGAGGTAAGAGGGGTGAGGTGGATAAATGCTGCGCGGAGAATTTGTGTGTTTGCTGGGACATGTGGAAAATTAGAAGGAACATTGCATGTGTTCCTCTCTCTTATGCTCAACATGCACCTCGGGCTATATGCAATCTTGGTGTTCGTTAAACTTGTTCTACATAGCAGTGACAAATAAGGCATAAGTCTAAGTCTAAACACACGGCAGTGTGGAACAGAACACTGACCACCATGGACTGGTAGAACGTCCACTGGAGCTCCCTACAGATGTTGAAGGACCATAGCCTCCATGAAAAGTACAGCCTGTTCTGTACTTCTTGTACATGTGGTCAGAGTTGCAGCTTGTCTTTGTTCCAGATATTTGTTGGGGTGCCCAACCTCCACCTCAGCTCACTCGATCAGAACAGGTCATAGTACCATCCTGACTTCCCTCAGTCAATAACTAGTTCTTTGGTTTTTTGAGGTGTTGAGTGCAGGTTGTTTCTGTTGCACCAGACAGTGTAGTCCTCCAACAGGCTCCTGTACTCCTCCCCTTTGTTGTCCCTGATGCACGCGAGCAAGCCTCGGATTTCCAGTGCTGGCCTGGTGCTGGCCAGGTTCACAGTGTCAGGCCTGGTGTCCTTCAGCCTGACGTATCCTGACCTCTCAGTGAGGCAGCTGAAGATCCAGTCGACCTGGCTGGGGTCTACTCGCATCATCATCAGCTTCTCCTGAGGCATGAGAGGCTGGATGGTGCTGAAGGCAGTGGAGAAGTCCAGGGGGAGAGTCCTCATAATGCCACTTCCCTTGTCCAATTGCGAGTGTGCTCGGTGCAGTAGATAGAGGATGTCATGATAACAATAACAGTAACAATAATAATCATAATAACAGCAAAGACCTGATGTATTTTTATATCCATGCAAATGGGAAATTTGTAAGTTGAATGAGTAAACTTGTTAATATTAGATACTTCTAAATGAGTAATTACTTTTTATATTAAATCACACTATACCTCCTTAGTAATTGCCATTGTCATCTGGCCCCTTGAGGACCACTGTAATGCTGAAGTGGCCCCCAGTAAAAATGAGTTTGACACCCCTGCTCTACACCAACACTTGCCCGCTGCGCAAATTATAAATTGTCCTGAGGGTGCTTCACCAGGGGTCTGAGGTGGCCGAGGAGATGCTGCTCCATCATCCTCATCAGATGAGCAGTGAGTGCCATTGAGTGAGTCATTCAGCTCACTTGGCCGGTTCTACCTTGCATCCTTCTTTATCATCTGGCCATAACTCTGTGATCCCTGAAAGCAGGATTAATTGTGATTCCAACAATCTGCAAGAGTAGAATGGGGGCAGAGCATTCAACTATTAGGTTTCTTCCCCTTGGAGCCACCTTACAGTTTCAGCAGTTACTTTTGAGAGTAAGCTTAAAACTCTCGTTTTTGACAGTGTTGGTTGATTGGGTAGGTAGGTAGGTAGGTAGGTAGGTAGGTAGGTAGGTGGGTAGGTGGGTCGGTAGATGGAGGGATAGATGGAGGGATAGACAGATTGAGGCATAGACAGATGAGGGATGGAGGGGTAGGTGGATTGACCAATGGAAAGACAGAGAGATAGATACACCACTGCAGAGAGATACAGTATACCACTATGAAGAGAATGATGTCATGATACAAGGATTACCTTGGAATTGAAATGGCCTGTATTTCATTTTAGGACATAAATGTAATGATAATCATCATCATGTTTTGTTTTTGTTGACATCAATGTTATTTGATTATCTTAAGTTTGTTTTGTGTCTGTTAGGAGTATGTCACGGGGAGTCTGTTCATTCATAGGATCATATCACTATTTATTTATGTAGTCTGCGTAGTATGCAGCACTGTTAGCTCACAAATTCTTATGTGTGAGTGAGTACCCTTTATGGCAGTAAACAGCCATCCTTTGCAGATCCTTTATGGCTGTTTGCTTGTGTTTATGTGGCAAAGTGTTTTTAACAGAGGCTCGCCACTGCTGTGGTGCTGCGTTTTTATTAGGCTTCCTTTTCATTTTGCGCACAAGCTCTAATCAGTCATGGAGCAAAGTTGGGGCCACAGCATCCTCCAGAGTGCAGAGAATGAGGGTGCAGTTATTTTTTGTTATGTAGTGAAGCTAGTCGGAGGGGAAGTTATTAGAGGACAGAAGATAAGACCAGACACAGCTGTTTAAATGGTTAAGAGATTGTTTTATTCTTATTTTGTTCTATATATTCTGTCCTGTGCTTTACCCAAATATCCACCTCCAAACTTCTCTTACTTGATGTTCAAACTCAACAGCAACAGCAAAAAAAATGCATAACCCACACAATGCAAAGTTGTTATTGTTTTGGTTTGTTATTTTTCCCTCTGCAGTCGCTTTTTGTTGCAAACCCAGACCTTCATATCTCATACGTTACATTTGCATACCATAGCATTGCCCATTTGGGGCGAAATGAGGCGTAGCTTATGAATTCAGACGGTGATTAAGTTTTTCTTTACCTTTTTTGCCCAAAGATTATCAAGGTAGCCTTGGCTCCAAGCCAATGTTTAGATTTCACTGCATTCATGTATGAAGAAGAGACAAGGTGAGCGGCTTAATGAGGTAAATGTCTGTCTTTTTTTACTTTTTTTTCCTCAATAGGTTGTTTCTTTGGGCTTAGATTCAAAAATGAGCGTCAATTTTCAGGCTATCTTGTGCTGTACCTGAATGTTTTCATGCAGCTGTTTTCATGCTAGACAGAGCGTTTTTAGCGAGACTACAGGTTCAGGTGAGGGCCTGCTCAGCACCTCAGCTGGAAATTCGCACTCAAATTTCCATCTCTCTGGCCTCTCAGGTGCTGCCCTCCTTAACGGACACAAATACATTGAAAGTTTTACATCACCAATGTCAATATGCCACCACTTTGTTCTGATAACATCAGCATTGACACTACTGCTCTCCCTATCCATCTGTAAGACCACACGTGGCTCTGACTAATGTGAATGCTCCAAACTGCAGGATCTGACAAGCTTTCAACCACAGATATTACAATGTATCCGAATTATTATGGAGGACTAAGAGAATTGGTGTAATTCTCTGTCCTACCTCCAAAAATTCAAGACTTATCCTGCTGACAGAAGCCATCTGCCTCTGTCCCACATTCAAGCAATCAGAATAGTTTGATTGTGATCGAGGCTTTAGGGTACCTTTGTCCCAGTGGTGGAACTATAATAAAACCTCTCTGGCTGCAATATGCCAAGTCTGTTTCAAGCTACGCAGGCAGGAGACCTCTGAGATCACAGAGCAATAACTATCAGAAATTTGTTTGTGCATCTATACGTGGGTGGGGGGATAGAGATTTCATAGTTATTCAGACTATTGTAAATGTTCTGAACGGATGTATTCGTGAAGATCAGACCACATCTGGAGGAATGGGGTGAATAAGTGTCCCTCAGCAGTTATTTCTTTTTCATACCTGCAAAAGGGACAACATTGATGGAAGACCTTTTGTACCTTTTTGGAAAATGTGACACAGCATTCCACTCAGTTGTTTGATTATTGTAGGACGAGCAAATTAACATATATTGAGAGGATATATTGAGAAACACATGTGATTTAGGGCGTAATATTCGAGGTTTAGAGAAGATTGTAAAAAGGGAAGGCAGGGAAATCACTTCAACAAAATTCTGCGGTTCAATAGTCGAATCAACGAGTTGATTCTACTGCAAGTGTCCTGATTAACCTTTGATTTTGCAAGTCTTATGTTTACTGTACCATCGACAAGTGGTCAATTGTTAGCGTTTAGCAGTGAATGCTACAACATGACCTCTTAAGTTGACCACTAAGCTTTAGCAAGATTCTTAATCAATCCAGCTGGAAATTACAAAAATGAAGGTTGCAGCTGTTCAATCCCTAACCCAGCTGGAGAATATTGATATAGCCTGTATATCAACTTGTTTGCTGAGATTCAATCACTCGTTCCCCTTTAGTATGGCTCCACTTCATGTGTGCGGTAACTGTATGTTTGACATTGACAGCAGACTCTATATCATCGAACTCGCTCCTTGTACCTTCTGTGCAAATAAAGTCCTCATTGATGCACACAAAGGCATTGATGGTATTTTTTCCTCTCAAATACACCTCATTGTTTTATGTCATTGAGATTCAGGCTGTTGTGAGCAACATGCAAAGAAATAGAACATACAAGAGATGGAAGTTGTTGTAAATCTAACCTTTGTGATGGGCACTGATGGAGAATGGGACCTTCTTTCTTCCTTTTTGCCATCCTTTATGTCCTGTCTTTGTCAGTTGTATGATAGAGCCATAATTGTTGTTGCCCATCATTCCTTTCTGCAAACTGTCCCCATTCCCCGCGACTTTCTTTGCCACAAAGTAGAGCCACTTGTGCCAAAGCTCAGACAATTTACTTTCAATTTTTTCACTATTCGACACCAACTCTGTCCAAGTTTCCATTATTCAGGATCCATTTTTGAGACAGCGCGCCTTTCAAACACAGCATTGAAAACTGTAATGAATCTCATCAAAGGCGATGTTGCTGTTTGCAGAGGTGCGACAGTTTAAAAAAAACAAAAGTGAGCCAGGTGTTGTGTTTGAAATGATACAGAGCTGAATGCTTCTTGTGAAATTTTATCCAACTGATTTTCCCCATTGGGAGCTAGTTGCCATTCAGCTGGGACTGCAACGTTTGAAAGCAATCCTGCAGAGAGCATGCATAAGGAATTGTTTAGTGAGAGGCAGAAAATTTGATAAGTGGGATGGTGGCATAGAGCAGCATTTACTCATTATTGCCGTTTAATGTTTTGGTTGAAGTTTGTTGGGAATTTAAAATAAGTGGTTCCACACATAAAAACACATAGTGGGCACACTCACATACAGAAAACCCTGTGTCCTGCAACTGGTTACTAGATACTGTCAACTCAAGTAACAGTAAACATGCAGAAATATGCACATGCCTGTCCCATCAGATAAGTGGTTGCTTTTCTTTCTTTCTTTCTTTCTCTTAATTCGTAGGGTTTTCAAACAAAACCCTAAATCTTAGGGTTCAAGAATCATATTGATTCTTTCAATTCTATTGCTATGTAGATCCACATAATGTCTACCACAAAAATACAGCTGTCACATCTTTTGTGTGCCTGCATGGTGGTATTTGGAGCAAAGTAAGCGTATGCAGAAGGGACAAAATAGAGCAAGCTTAAGCATTGCATTAAACCAACATTGACAGCCCTAATTATTTATTTAGGAAAAAAACTAAAGACACAAGCTTTTGATTCCCCAAAAAGCCAACTGACGAAGTGTGGCTTTTGTGAGTAAGTAAATGGAATTCCGGTAACTTGCAGTAACTTGGTGATAGTTGGTTTATTTTTATTGTATAACATGTTATTTTGATGAAACATCACTCAGTCCTATTCACATGTATAAGACTAGTCAAGCTGTCTGTCAGCAATAATCCTGCCGCTGCCATCCTCCTTTCTTGCAAGTCTTCTCCTCTCTCACTGTGAGGAGGCAAGTGTTTGGTGCTTTATCACAGCTTACAAGGTCGCCTCTGCGTATTTCCTGTAAGATTACAATTGCTGTATTGATGAAACCATTGGATTGGAACTGCAAACACGCTGCTGAAAAGGTCTCACAAATCTATTGTTGGACATTCGCTGTTTGGATATTCGCTGTTTTTTTTTTTTTTTTTAACTCAGACGTAGTGTTGTTTGTGAGTTTGTGCAGGTATTCAAGGTTGCATTAATGAGAAGAGAGTAACTTGCACCCGCTGCGTTTCCATGTAATTTCCAAAATACTCCCACATAGGGACACAAGCATCCGGCAGTGTAATATGATCAGCAGGAGCAAGCAAACACAAGCAGGGGGACATCTGTAGAACAGGAAAAAGCCAAGTGCTCTCAGTTGGGAGACGGTGACCACAGACAAGTAGGCATATGGATGGGTGAGAGCGGTTCGACGCGGCCAAATAATGATTGATGCTGGTGCTCAGCTGCTGTGCTGCAGTGTGTGCAGATCCCATCCACCAGAGCGGTCGGTCGCAGCCAAACGGGCAAATCAGCCATCATTTCATTGTCATTGACGATCAAATTATCCTGCTCACCCTAATTTGGACCATGGTTACAGACAGAGCGGAGAGAGCAGAGGGTTTGTGGCTGCTGCTCTGCTGGCTGCCATCAGGAAGGAATGAGACAAAGGGGTGGAACTGTAAAAAAACTGAGAAAAGCTCTGTGTGTCTGCGAGAATACAGAATACTAAACAAGGAAGTGGTTGCATCCGTGTTGGCATAGTGCTGAGTTGGAGGATGAGGCAATGGTTAGTAATAGTCGGCACCATCTTGAATCTAAGTTTGCACCACCAATGAATTCATCAAGCAAAACTTTCAGCCAGATTTTTAGACGGTGTGCAGAAAATGCCTAATATTTATATCCACTGCCCAATCGCATTTGGAAATGATGGATGTGTAAGGACTGTATTCATGTACCTAATTTATCACACATATCATAGAAGGAGATTATCATTTCAATTTGGGAGATTGATGATTATTAACATTCATATATGACCATTGGAGCTTTTAAAAACACTTTTAAGTGTTCAATGGCTAAACACATGATGATAAGAGAGAGACAGACCAAAGCATTTGTGTGACATTTTGATTCCATGTATATATTTTGAAAAATTGTGATATCGGTGCAATTGCAACCAAGGGAGCTTAATCTTACTCGGTCGGGCAACACAACTATTAAGCTTTATTTATGTTCTGTGGCATATTTGATCAGAGAGGAAATCCAAAGTGCATAGTGTAGTGTTTCAAAAGCGCAGACCTGCAGATTTGCTCAAGGTGTAAACTCCAATGAAAGTTGGCAGTGAAGCTGCAATGTCTTCAGTCTTTACAATAACCAAAGTTCCCCATTTGACCATACTGCATTAAATCCAAAGGGAAACAATCCACAGAGATGTGGAAGTGGATGTGATTTTGTTATTGTGTATTGGAGTGTTTTGGTAACAATACAAGAGACTGTTTGGTCATGCAGAGTCGAGTCAGTGTTGTGAACCTGTGCCACCAGCTGTGCTGTGACAAAAACAGGTCACTGTGTTCCCTCCACACACACACACACACACACACACACACACACACACACACACACACAAAGACCAAAAAAAAAAAAACAGAGAGGAAAAGATGAAAAAGAAAATCAGGGCAAAATAAGTTTTGCGTGGGAGGCAGAGGTCGACTATTGATGTCTTTTTCTTTTGCTTCATTACTTTTCAATAACTCCATCTATTGACCTTCTGTCTGCCCCCACACTGCGGCTTTGTGAAGGGGAAAAACAAACCCTCTGTGCTTAACATTCGCTGCCCACATACTGTTTGTATTGTTGTTCTGGCCGAATCTGGACGCCTGAACGCATCACCCCCCAGAGTTCTTAGTGGCTTCTTGTGGCCACCACACAGTCCAACCACTGTTGGACAGATTTCCACTGGAGACAGACACTGCGCACTGGGAGTGTCAAGATGTGCCTGTAGTTCTTTATGTATTTATTTATTTATCGGATGGTGTGACCTCTCTGCCACTGCAGCGTAAACATTAATTTGTCTTCCACAGCAAACCGTGTGAGGCAGTATTAACAGTGTGTACACACAAATTACAGACATGGGGATCTAATATAATAACGTTTGCAACCTTCTGGAGTGCGAATGTAATGAATGTGTCCTGTGGGAACAGCTACACAAGATTCAAGAAGAATGCTCGTTATCCTCCAAATGTTGATGTGCTGTGATTGGTAAATTGGCATGGTTAGCGCACTGGTCTGTGGTGTTCCTCCCTGAATCTCCATTACTTTTTTCTATCAGACCAGTGGGATCATATTTCTTCTTTTTTTTGGGGGCGGGGGGTCTTCTAACGAACTCTCTAATTATAAAGGTAGTCATTTATCATTTTTTGTGGCTACACAATGTGTTTCAAGGATTGTGCGTGTGTGTGTGTGTGTGTGTGTGTGTGTGTGTGTGTGTGTGTGTCTGCGCGTGTGCAGGTATGGTGTCTGTCAGGTCTACAATTACAGCGTCATGACACCATATATCTGCTGCTCTGGTGATGATGAAAGCAAAATGTATATTAGAAGCATAGTAAATCCACTGGTAACATAGTGGATTTACATAAGCACAAACCTTTGTGCACACTCTCTCTCTCATACACACACACATACACACACACACACACACACACACACCTATCTGAAACTGCCATGCAGCAATTTCATTTCCATTCACTGTGATTGAAGTTAAGGTTGGATCATTTTGGGGATGTATCATGTAAACTGAGACCATCCCAAGTCTTCCCTCCTATTACAGATTTATTGGACACAGACTGAGAATAGTAACGTTTCATTTTGCCCCTTTATCCAAAACGCGCTTGAAGTTCTCCCAGAGGAAACGGGCACGAAACACCCACATCATCCCCAAGCAGTAAATACAGAGCTGATTTACAACCACCATGGTGATGTGCTCACAGCTTTATCCTTCTGTGACGCAGGCCATTAGCAATCTTTTCAGTGCCATTTTATGTCTGAGAAAATGGCCGCGGCTGTGCGTTTTGTAATTAGCTCTTATTATCCCCAAATTTATTGCAGTCACACTCTTCACAGTGTTACAGCAGCCTTTCTTTTTGGCCGAGCAATATATCCCCATTAGCATTTTGCCTTGTCCGATGAAAACATGGGGTTCAAAAGCTTTGTGTCCCCTACTGACACTCGTTGGGGAGTCACAGCGGGCCAGGACTCAAACATGCTCCTAGACTGTAATGATGCCAGGGAGGCAAACACAGTAGATGCGCACGCAAATATCCTTCGCATCTAGCCTGGGTCGACCTGCCTCCTGGTGGTTGCCTCACATGAAGGACACACAAATACACACTCAGCGTTGCCAAGAACAGCAATGAGCCAACAAAAGATGAAAGACACACGGAGCAGCACTGACGATCACTAGGGATGCTGGGTTGCATCCCTCTTTTCTAAATATGCTGTACTGTATATCTCCAAGGGGCTTGCTCGCTCCCTGGCTTCCCCCTCCGACCTTGCTTGGAATTGCTCACCTCTCTGATTACCTCTTCAGTGCGGTAACATGCCAGAGCAAAAACAGGGGTATAATTGGCTCTGAGAAAGGAGGGCTCGTCTGTGGGACGGCTCATGGCGTCTCCCACCCAGGTGTTTATGTTGTTCCACTTCCTCTCCGTCTTCTGCTACTGCTATGAGTGCAACCTCTTTGTCTTGGTCTATCCTACTCATCCCTCGTCTCCACCTCTTCTTCTCCCTCTCTGTTGGTGTAAAAGTACAGGGCTGACAGAACGTTCAAAGTGCTCATGATCAAAGTGGCTGGCTGTGCTATTCTGAGTGATGAGGTGGGGTAGTATTGAATCCAGAGGGTTCGTTCTTGTCAAACTTCATCAATCCTCTCCCCTCACTGTCTCCTCGCTGACTTTTCCCTCTCTTCTGCAGTATTTGTCTTGTACTCACTGTATATTATTCAATCCCCCCCCTCTTTTTTTTACCCTCGCTTCAGCATTTATTTGAAGCTCTCCCCAATTGTCTTGCTTGATCTATACGCAGCCGTCTCCAATGATTCCTTTTTGCTTCTCTCTCTCATGCCGCATATCTGCTTTACCCTTTGCCATCAATTGTGGCGTTTACCTCTTTCCTTAGTCTTCTATTCGCTTGCCCCCTCTATCCATTGCCGCCCGCTGATGTGCGGAGGTTACTGTCCAGCTATCACTATGGCTACTCCAATCAGCAAAAGCACTGTGGCAAAAAAAAAGAAAATGCTACTTCCAAATTGATGATAAATGATAAATCAAAGGATCATAATATTAAAATGCCAGAAGGGGTCCGAGTCCTTGAGGGTGAGCGCCTGCACCGGGAGACTATTAGTGGGTGGCTACAACATGGCAGTTAAGTGTTCCATTAGCAATCACTTGATTTCCCAGTTGGACTTCAAAATGAAAGATTTTCCATAGTGTGTCGTGGTTAGAAGGCAGAAAAGCACCCAAAAGAGGAGAACCACAGGCCGGATGGAGTCAGAATCTTTTCAGTCAAAAAAGGAAAGAGGCACCAGAGGATGTTTGTTAGAACTGTATTTACTCGCAATGTGATCTGAGCCTGTAGTAGGGTTTCCCATTTTCTCTGCTGCCATTTCTCATCACCAAACACAGCATGTTTCCAATAAAGCCAAGAAAGGCCTAAAAACAATCCTGAACTCCCACACGGCACCTCCTGTTGAACCGCGCTGCCAGAATCCTTAGTGAGACATTTAAATACAGTGGAGTGCACAGTTCAACGGAGTGTTCATTTTTCCAAGGGATTTCAGTGGGTTGACAGGATCGTGCTTATTTGTTTCCTGTTATGTTTAATCAATTAGGACCCGGGGCCTTTTTTCTTTACTTACTGTGCATAGAAAAGGTTCAATTTTCATGCAAACGACCCAAAATTACTAAAAAATCTGCAATTACCAAACGTGCCGAGACCGGGTCGCAGGCACACACAGGAATTTGGGGGCCTCAGGCAAGGTGATGGACCCCCCCACCAAAAATTAAAAAAAATTCTATTTGACAATTTATCAACAATTAAATCATTTCATTCAACGTCTGCATGGCGCCCCCCGAGGCGACATGTTTGCTCGCCCCACACTTGGACACATGTTTCATGTTTCATCGGAAAGTCTAACTCTCTTTCTTTATTACTGTGCTAATTTTCAGTATGTGTGGTACTCTGTGTGAGGCGACAAAATCAGAATTTCATTGTGCAGGGAAACTTGTTTCTATACTGTGCATATGACAATTAAGCTTTGAATCTTGATTTATCGGCCAGGCCAAAGCCTACATGAACCACATCATAGAGATACTGTGTTAAAGTTATGTAAGTTCAATCACACTATTTTTCCCCAAAAAAATTTAACTGCTGTTGCATATACTGTTTAAATTTGAACATCTGCAAAAAAAAAAAAAACAACCACCACACCAACCATACCATAACTGACATTTTAAGAGAGTGCAAATGATGCAGTAACTATGAAATATTTTTACCCAAAAATAAAAAAATATAGAATAATATTAAAGATAATAATTTTCAAAATATTAAAAATATATATAAAATATAAAAACACATGACACAATAAAAACCTATAATCTATAAAAAAGATTAAATTAAAGACAGAGACCCAATGCATTTCCTCCATTGGCAAGAACTAGGTGACGGTGGCAAGGAAAAATTTCCCTTAATTGGGAAGAAACCTTGGCAGACCAGGCTGCAGGTGGGCGGCCATCTACCTAGACCAGTTGGGATTAGAGTGAGAGAGAGAGAAGTATACAGATGCACCGCAGAACTCAGTAATAGTGACAAGGTTACAATTGATTTTAGCATATATTAACTGTATGTAGATACTGTATGTGTAAATATAAACTCAACTTGTGTATCAGGGGAATGGCCTGGAGACCTTTGGAGGTCAGTCATCACAAAAACAAAATGTTTTCATTTCAAATCAAATCAAATCATCCTTTGCAGATTAAGTAAAACTGTAGTTTGCGCACCTTGGCTTCAGCAAAGGCAACCACAATGTCCCCCATGTCCAAAGACCAGCGAACATCACGTTCAGTTGAAGTGAGTGCCAGTCCTGTGAGCCTTTCTTGGCCCATGGTGGACCTCATATAAGTTTTAATCCACTTCAGAATTGAAAAGCTCCTCTCATCTGAAGCCATTGACACAGGGAGCGTCAGGAGTAGACGCAGGGCAATGCTTCAATTACTGTACAATCCAGCAGCTTCTCACTGTAAATGTAATTAAGCATGTCAAATGCACAGGTGACTACATGGTCTGGAAAAATGTGGAGAGATGAATCCGCTCGATATGATGGTGCCTGATTATTGAACATCTCGTAGGAAAGGAGAAGAATTTTAAATTCTAATCTTGATTTGATTCACTACCAATGCTTAAAAACATCCCAAGCTGCATTATTTTTTTTATGTTTAGTACACAGACCTACTTATGATTAAGTAAGTTTGAGTTATACGTATGCTTAACATGGCATTTAAGCATTTTGCTCTTTGAGAATTAGACATACAAACCAGTCGCTTTAAAGACAGTAACCGGTAACAGCTGACCTACATGGACAGGTCACTACTACTAGACATGAATGTTGTAGTTTACTTTTATGATGCACCGAGCACCAAATCATCGCAGGTTTTACTACCCCCCATTTGGTATATGTTATCATGGTGGAATAGTTAGCATAGCAGAGAAGCTGCTGTGGTGCCTCATCAAAACCGATTACAACGTCTCTGCGATGTCATGTCCTTGAATATGATAAACAGTGATTCTGCAACAGATCTGCGTCTTTCTTATGCTGTTATTAACTTTAAAGTGTGTAGCCATTATCAGCACAAACTGTTCTTGTTCGTCGCTAGCATCAACCGTCAGGCAGGTAGCTAAAGTAAACATTACCCGTTTATTTTGTTTCAAGCCCACTTGCTGCCAAATTTCACCATTTACACAAGACACCTATTTTTTTTTCTTGTTTTTTCTGCCTCTCTCTTTTTACTCTTTTCTCGCTGCCCGATAGAAAATTTCGCCTCATGGTGATCAGCGAAGTTTTGTTATTTGCCGGCTGTAGGAATCACCAATTTGGCTGGCTGCCAATAATTATTGAGAAGGGCCCTTTGACTGGAATTCTTATGTTGTATTTTACTGCATTGACCGTTCCATGAAATTTAAGGTGCGCTCAAACAGTTTGTCGTTGCATTTTATTCATGACCAGTCTTGGGGGCCCCTGCCAGCTTGGGGCCCCAGGCAATTGCCTACCTTGCCTCTATGGATGCAACGGGCCTGGGCACACATGTAAGCAATCGGTGATGATAAATGTCACCTGTCTGTAACTGCCAAGCTCGTGCAAGTTTTGGGTCATTCGCATACAGGAACACCCTCAAATGCCCATATATGGTAGGAACAACCCCTGTAATAATGCGTGGCACAGACCTCCTGTTTGGAGGTGCAAGGCCACAGAGCTGCCCAGCAGAATGAACAGGTGGTGTGTTTCTCCTTTGGGCAGCAAAGTTTAACAGAGACACACTTGCATCGCTGGTAATTCATGCATTGATGGAATGAAACCCTTTCCTGTTCAAGTAATCAAATTCACTGTGGGATGGCACTTCTTTTATGATGTGGGCGCTCTCTATGGCTCCAATTAAGTTTGGGAAGCCGGCGATTTCTTCTAACACTGCCGGCATGGTTCTGCGTAGCGTTGCTGTGGCTGCAAGATGCTGCATACAGTATGTCTCCAATCTCTTGCTGAAATGTTCCACCAGGCTAAAAATCCCAGAGTGGACACAGGGTGGTTGTGAACTGTGATGTCTTTGCTGGGATTTGTCTCCTGCTTCAACGCGGGTTGTGAATCACGGCATAGATCCAACTGTGTGTCTTTGGGGAAGCGGGACCTGCTGAGAAGCCACTCTGTGCTCTCGCTGAACACCTGCATGCTCTTTGTCCAATACCGCAAGACGGTCCATGGTCAATGTTCCCTCTCAACCTCACATTTGCGCATTCGCACACTACCACATAGCAAAGTGATGGGGCTCACAAAATTAAATCCAATGTGTAAATCAAATAAACACATAAAACGACTTCATGCAGTTCCCACTTATTTACTTAGACAGCCAATCAGCCAATCAGGTCAGATCAACCCAAAGTCAAAGTGAATGTCTTAAATTGAAGGTGACAGTCAGTGTTGCTCTTTGCAATTATGAATAAATATGAAAGTAACAACACACACACACACACGCACGCACACACACACACACACACACACACACACACACACACACACACACAAAGTCTTCTTCATAGACTTCGTCATAGACTTCACACACACACACATACTTCTCATTGCCTGCAGTGAGAAACATTTTGCCAGTTTGACTCTGACATCAATTTCATTGCACAATGTAAATTGCCTTAATGACAATGAAAGATTCCGGATTCCCGATGAGACTGAGCAGTTGCTCTTTCTCAATTCTACGCCATCTTGATGTGTGTTGGAGTGTGCCTGTGTGTGTTTTCTGCCTGCATTTCCCATCATTTCTCTAACTCACGCAGCCACCGTCGGATCTCCTTCAGCAATATATCTGTTTCTTCTTTTCTTCTATCCCTCTGCTCTCTCTCGACCACAACCCTCACACCTCCACTCCCTCTCTCTCTCTCACTCTGTGTCTGCCTCCCTCCGGCTGTCTGTCTGTGATTCTGTCTACCAGCCACTTTGAAATGCACAGACCACTGAGCCTGGCCCCTTCTGTGGTTAAGCAAGGCCTTGATGCTGTTCTTTCAGATTGGGTGAACCTTTAAAGAGGTGTGTGTAGGGTGAGATGGGGGTTTGAGGGAGCGGGAGGGGTCAGAGGGAGTGGCTGAAGAGCGACGGAGGGAAGAGGAAAGGAGGATGAAGCTGAGTGGGATCCCAGTGGCAGGCCGAGAATAAATGAGGCTGTGCCCCTAAAGTGACCTGGGTATGAGCGTGTGGCTCCAAAGGAGATGCTGAGTGGGAGCCTGTGGAGCTTTGTGCAAAACAGACACACAACGGAAAAATTACGTTAGGAGGGGAGTTAAGTTTCAAAGTTGGGTGCTATTAAAACGACCTCAAGTGAATTACTGCAAGAGCTGCCCGAGGTGATTTAGGAGACTGGAATGTTTGCCAGTGAGACGATGCTGCTTTGGGTTTTCTGTGCCCCCAAGATTGAATGCACGTTCTGTCCCAACCCTCTTCATCTTCCCATCACTCCCAATAGACATAATAAAGCAGAAACAAATAGTGCAACTACTTGCGACTGCAATGAGCGGGACTCAAACACTGTTACCGGTTCACATTACAGCCCTTTTTCTCCAGTGGTGTTGGAGCAGTGATTGTCTTGGTCTGGACTTGTGTTTCAGAAAACAAAGAACAACACAGAAAACAAGCCACCGTCAAAACCCCATCATTTGCAATTTCATGGACTATAAATCCATTTGAAATCTGAACAATTCACCTGAATATGAACACGCAGCTCCTCAAACAAGCTAATTTTGATTCTTTTGTTTGTTTGTTTTGTCCTCCTTTTTGTTCAATCTACCCCCGTGGAACCTCGGATGGGGTGTTAGACATGGAATCTGGCCGAGACAAAATGAGTTAGTTGAAGATCAGACATAAACAAGGGCAAGATACTCGGCCATCTGGCCAGTATATCACGTCACGTACACACACACACACACACACACACACACAAACATACATCAGTGGCACAAATGCACCCAAACATCCCAAAGTTCTCTTGTTTTTTGTCAAATGCCAGAAACAACAATTCTACTTTCACAAAGCAGACACACTGCCATTCTGCCTCTGTTGTCCTAACTACACGTTAACCTTCCACACAGCAATATCTCACAGTAACAAGGACTCAGATGTATTCCAGAAGCTGTGAAGTGCTACAGCTGAAAGCAGCCCATAACGATTAATATGTTGCACTTATACTCAAAAGTTGAAAATGACATTTAGATATTTTCTAAGAAGAGGCTTAACATTCCAGGTCTGTACTCTTTTTTTATTCTCTAAATCACAATTTCTTTCAGGTGGCGGATTTTCGTCTTGCAGCCAAGCACGTTGTTGTAGTGTGTTCCATTGATGTAACAAATCCCGTCTGAATGGAGCTTCCAAGGCCTTTTTACTAACGTGATCCATAGATTGAAGCGGCAAAGCCTTGCCAGCATCTATGCCACGTACAGACAGCGGCACGCTTTTCTGAAGACGTAGTAGGGTAGCGACGAGCCCGATTTCCTTTCTTCCGTCTTTGTTGGCATGCAAATGAAAAACACAACAAAAGCAGCATCCACATTCTGTCTTTGTTTCCTATAATTTGACAAGTGCATTTATTACATCCTGAGTCATCGTCCATCCCCTGATATATTCGTCCAATGTCCACGTGAAAATATATATATTTTTGATGTGGGTGTGTTGTAATTCTCCTGTAACAGGCCACATAGATCACTTTAACTGTGGTATAAACACAATGAATCTTCTGCTACGTTCATCTATCTTTACAAAGCCAGTCTGCAGTCAACACTCCACAAATTGCCACCCTGGTCACACAACACTCCTTCAAAAGCAAATGCTTTTACAGAAGTAAATGTAATGTAAGGAAATCACATCACAGCGCTAACGTGATGTGATTTCAGTACAAAGGATACTCTTTTCAAATTTGTGAGTGTAGCTCTAACTATCTGGCCCTATCTACACCCTCCCAGTTTGCACCTGAGCCCTGTGCATTGTGTTTGAAACCTATGTTGTTTAATCAGTCATTGGGTGGGTTTGCATTGCACTTGTTCTGAAAGAGTCCAAGTGAGAGGTCTTTTTAAAATTGTAATTATGTGGTCATTTCATTACCAATATGCTCTGAGAAATGGCTTGCAAAATAATGGGATTGTTACATTGGTTAACTGCAGAAAATAAGAAATTAATCGCAACTGAAAAAATGCAGTGCTGGATTGCTCTAGTAAAGATGCAATATGGCATTAAATCAGACCAGAGAACAGAATAATTGCGCTAAATTTCCATAATTTGTGGTGTTGAGGTGGAGGTCCCATAGATGAAATACATACTGGCTCATAGTTTATCTCCAGCCTTATTTGCATCTTTTGCTGGTATTGGCTTTGCAACACTGCACTTAAGTTAATGGAATTTCAGCTGAAGATTAGAAGGGCAGCTTCGAGTCGCCCCAAGTGTCTTTGGTGAGGATTTTGAACAACACAGTGATTACGCACTCATTCTTCCTCCTTTTCCTTGTCTATGAACCCTGTGCCTCCCATCAGAATTAATTGCAGCCATGTCAGTCTGTGACTGCTCTAAACTAATTAAGTACATCTAAATACAATTAAACATTCAAGCATCGTGATGGGACTAGCCATCTCTAATATAATGTCTCTGTTCCCTTGGGAGCGGGCCGATAGTATCGATTAGCCAATATATAGCGTGGCTCAATTAGCTCGCCACTCACCGAACCAATCATGGACTGTCTGTTGGAAGTTTCTTAGCCTCCAGCCTTTCCAAGGCTCCAGCTTCATCGCCATCTGTGGGAATTATCCTCAATTCAGTTAATGGGAGTTAAAAATGCTGAGTTGAAAAATACATGGAATTCACATTGTAACTTTAGCACCTTTATTCAGATGTGGTACTTTTCTGGAGTATCTATCAAAAAAATAGCTTTCCGTAGCAAGTACATGTGAGAGAAGGCCAAGATATAAATTTTGACATATATATTCATATTGTCTTATTGATGACTGAGTCTCCTCCGTCACTAGTCTGTCTTCAAATTTTATAAAAACCAGCTTCCAACAATTCCATTGTGACCATTGCAAGACGACCAAGTAGGGCTACAGAAATGGAATTTGAAAGCAGCTTTATGTATTATTGATCCATCCTGTGGAGCCTTGTTTGACAAGGTTACTGTTTATAAGCCCTGCTGTGCTCTGTAAATGTGTAGCCAGCACTTTGGAGAAATTATTCACCAACTTTTCCCACACTGCAGGACAAAAGATACTCTGTGTGGAATATCGTGCACTTTTCTGTATTTGTCAAATGTGTCCTCTGCCCCTTTCTTTTCAAATGCATCCCCAACTTGCATTGAAACTGCAACGCAAAAAGTGAAGACGGGCAGGAAAAACTGATATATGGGACTTAATAAATGGCATTGCATGGTGTGTATAGCATATATTGTGACTCTCCGACATACACTCACACGCACACACATGAGCACGCACTCACACCTCTTCAGCTGTGTAGGTATTATTACCATTACTGAAATGAGGGCTGCTAAAGTGAATTAATCACATTGTTTTAGTGACTTTAGAATGTCTGTTGCCTTGAGAAATTCAGGTTTTAGTTTTATATTTTTTTTTTTCTTTTTGTATGTTACCACATGCATTGCTATGGCCGATTTGATTAAGTGTCAGAGATGATTTTAAAAGCAAGTTCTATTGTTGTACACTTGCTGCTCGTCTGAAACTTTGGCAACAGAGGGCAAAAACCCTGATGGTTCTCTGTGGGTCTCTCCGTGTTTCTCCGATTCTGCTTTGTGGTTGCTGTACAGTGCCTCAAAGAGACTTGTGGGAAATTAATCGGTAATGACAGACTGTGCTGGGTCACACCTTGTGGCAGGATTTTGCGAGTCACCACTTTTCTACGCTTCACTGCAAGCTCCCTCTATGAGGAGCGGTGCGATCTTATACATACTTAACAAGGCATCACATTATGACACACCTTTTTTAGGATATGTGTATCCTCCTCCAACACAAACTGATTTTTTGAATTAGTTGCTTCAAATTGTCAATGCCTTTTTATGGGCCCCCTGCTGATGTAAACCGCGCAGATGAGGAGGAGAGAAATGTTGTTGAATTGCCTTGAGATTGGACAGGCCCAAAGATGAAAGGTTGTTTGGGCAAACTGGTGAACAGCAGGACACAGAGTGGAGGAAGGAATGAAGGAAATGCTATGTTTATCACTGGGAAGAGATCGTGGACTTTGGAGGAGCAGATGTGTGAGCAATTGCCACTGTGAGTCTTTACAGTGGAATTTGCAATTGGGAAACATCGTCAAACTAGATGATGACATCATCTTGAAATAAAAAAAGAAGCATGTGTCAAGGAAGACACATGCTCGAGGAAGACATATGTCGACAATTATTATTTTTTACCTTAAAATCATTTCAATAATGTTTGTTTCAAGTATTAGAAGACCCATTAGAATCAGCAGTTTAGAATTATGTTGCTGGCAAAGTCAGCAGAGAGGAGGCACCCCAACAAACCAGAGCAACTCGTGTGTGTGTGCGTGCGTGCGTGCGTGCGTGTTATGCAATCACCACCAACACAAGTATATCGCACCGCAGGGTCATTTCATTCAGGGTGAGGATTAATCGATCCGTTACTACTGCCTTGTCATGAAAGGCGGCTCAAGAAAATATTATGAGGTGATGAGATTAACTCGCCTCTGTTAAATTCAATGCAGATTTGCTGTGATTCCACCGTGTTAGTGAGGGTGGATTGTGATGAAGATCAAGAAGTGCATGTGCAACATAATATTTATATATGTTTGTGAGAGAGAGAGAGAGTGTGTGTGTGTGTGTGTGTGTGTGTGTGTGTGTGTGTGTGTGTGTGTGTGTGTGTGTGTGTGTGTGTGTGTGTGAGAGAGAGAGAGAGAGAGAGAGAGAGACAGAGAGAGTGAGAGTGAGAGAGAGTTTGTGTCTAGGCAACTAGCAACTGTGAGAGGAATTTTTGTGTGTTTGAGAGAGGGAGGGTTTGTGCTGTGATGTTGAGTGGTTGTGTGACAACAAAAGAAAGTGTTGAGAGGTTAGTCACTGTAGGCTGGAAACAAAGTTGGATTTGCGACGTTGACAATGGACTGGTATATTTCTGGAGGGTGACTACTTGGTGGCCATCATTGGTCAAAAAAGTTTTGGCACCCCATACCGCAGTCAATTGACTTATCAGGGCTGATAAGTCAAAAGTGGATACAGTGGCTACAATAACCTCCCAAACAGTACAACAATACGATAAATTGCCTGGTAATACCTTTACTGAACTTTGCAAAGACTCACTTAGATTGGCAGTTTTGAGGAGATAACATCCAAACCGGAAATTTGCAGGCTGGCCTACGAAGACAAGAACGCTGTGCCTTTTGTGTCTTTCACTGCGGCTGGCTGTGCCACACTGAGTCACACTACTCCCACTGCCAAAACTTGACGTAAAAGAGCAGAGTCAGGTTTCTGTAAAATGTTAATTTGTTCGCCAGGGGAAACAGAGCCTATAAGTCTCCGACTGTACGCCGGCTGAGCGGACATACGTCCAACCATCAGCGTCAGGCGAGCTATTGTGTCACTGCGCTTATACAATATTGTAGTGAATTCCTCAGGTAATCATTTGAGGTTTGTGTTGTATTTATTCCCAGCACGCACACAAGCACCCACACTCACACGCACGCACGCACACACACACACACACAACCCACAATTAGTATGATTAGGGGGATACTTGTTGTTTGGCTTTCTTGTCCCTTGAACCACTGGAGTTACTGCCATTAAAGGAAGCCATATCTGGCTGTTAGATAGTTAAATTGATGTCTTTTTTTCTTGGAACAAAAAGTAAACTTGTTACATGTATTATATATCAACTTGTCGGCATTTAGTGGTCGTGAACCCTCGCTTGAACCAATGCTTTCATTCAGCTAATGGGACTTTAGACACTCGCTGCAAACATGCAATTATACCATTATTATATTGAAAAGTGTTGTGTTCCAGCTATATAATAGCCTTCGTTCCTAATTACAGATATAAAGGAAATAAGTCATCAAAAGTTTCACACAAGCAGACGGCCTTTGGCCGTAATCCCCCAACAAATTTAAAAGTAGTGTTTGATTTCCGGTGGTAGAGCCATTTAATACAATTGGTGCAGTTTCAGTTGGAGAACAGCTTAAAATTTCAGTCTGTTATTAAATAAAAGACAAAGAGGCTAATTAATTCCCATGTCTCTGTTTTTCATTACAACCAGTTTAACAAGACAAAGGTGAGGCTCGGCACAATTGATTTACTCCCAGGTTACAGCTGCTGCTTTGGGGTTAATTGGGGGTAAGAGGAGCTTTTTTGTTTTGTCTCTATATGGATGCAGTGAATGTACGCGTAACAGTGAAGAATTATTGCATGGATGGTGTGAACTGGTGCTGTAGCAGAATTCGCTGTTTTTACTCCACACTAGTGTACAAATTATGCAGTTTTGGGAGCATATAATGATGTTAATCATGACATCCATGCATCAGTGCAGTGATCTGTGGCCATGAATTCACCGTGTGGTGTGCAGCATTGTGATTGGCCTTGTGATTCCTGCTGTCTAAAGGTGGTGAGGGGTTTGTTCCATTTTTCTGCCTCCATGCCTTCATAAAAATGATACAAATGCTGAACCTGTGCTTTCAGCTGCTCCCACATTGTACGCCTCCATCTACTCGCATCCTCCAATTACCAACTGGTGGTTCTGCTCACTAACTGCCTCCATGTCATCCTTTACTAGATCCACAAATCTTCTCTCTGGTCTTCCTATTTTCCTTTCACCAGGCAACTGTATCCTCAGTAGCCTTTGTACAATATGTCTATCTCTCCTCTGCACATGAGCAAACCATCTCAATCTTTCTTCTCTGACCTTTACTCCAAACTGCACCAATTCAGTTGTTTATCTGATGTTTTCATCTCTTACCCTCTCTGAGGACATGAGGATGCAGGAGAAATGGAGGACCAGTATACTTGTGCCAGTCTTCAAGAACAAGGAAGATGTTTTGAGCTGTATCTGAATCAAGCAGATGAGCCATGTCATGAAGATATTGCAGTAAAGCCAAGAGCTTGCTAATATTGAGAAGCAGTAGGACCTCATGCCAAGAAATAGCATCATAGACACCATTTTTGCTTTACATTAGGATTCAGCTTTGAGACCCTCTCTGTTCACAGTGGTAATGGACAGAACATCCACATGCTTAATCAAAACAGTGAAACACAATGAAATCCAGGATAGCTTCTTCAAAGACACAGAGACAAGGTGGTAAAATACTAAATGTGTGCTAAAATATTGTGATAGCTCGACTTGCAAATTTCCCTCCACTTACTTTTCCCTACTGCAGCATTTGTTGTCATTTGTATTCAATGTTGATTAGACAATATTAACAAGGGCTGCGATTCACTGTTTGTCCTGGTACACTGATTACCAAGACAAGACCAGATGTTGCGACTATGATTGATATATTTTTTGTTCATTTAATGATTTTGTAAATAAAGATGTTTTCTCTTACACTGAAGAACAGCAGAAACACACACACACACACATACAGACATGACAGACTTGTAAATGTGATGGATGGGTGAGACAGGAGGTGTGTGTCTCCATCTGTTGCGGCGGGCAGGGTCAGTTGCTGTGGTAATAGCGGTAAAATCGGCGTGCTTGGGTTCAGATGGGACTGTGAAGCCTGACAGGTTTTGTGCTATGTCTCGCTAACAACAGCTTTAATGTGGTGAGCTATAATTAAGTGCTTGAGGTGAAACTGTTTGATTTTTTTCTTTTTGATTAGTTATCTGTTGTTGTTATTTTACAGTTGCATTGCAGAGCAAAGCTCTGCAACGACAATATAACTGAACGTGTTTTCAATTAACAGCTGCACTTCAGGCATGGCTTACTTACAGGATAAAAACTACCCATCATGTAGCAGGAGAAATCGCAGCAATATTCTGTTTTGGATTGACAGGCTCATGAAGTTCTTTGTTTTTCTCCTGCATTGTTGTTGCTGGCTGTACTCCATGGTCATGATGACTGTAACAAAGAATTTAGCGTGGATTCAGCACTAATTAATTATCTGGCGTTCTCCAGGAAAACGTAATTTTCATTTTGTCCCTGTTTAGTAATTTATTGTGTGCGTGTGTGTATGTGTGTGTGTGTGTGTGTGTGTGTGTGTGTGTGTGTGTGAATGCGTGGATGCTCTGTGGAGTTATGATCGCCTTTATGTATTCAAATCTGGTGAGGTTGTCAAGTGAGGAGAGAAACTTGCAAAGTAAGCACCATAAAATCAAGTTCATTGACTGCCAGCGTTGAGGGATCAATTTTGTTATGTTTTTTCTTTTTTTCTCCAACAAAGCATTTTCTTTCCCTTTCTTTCCCTTTCATCCCTGCTTTTCTCCCATTATATCCACGTCTGTGAGTTGGTTAAAATTTTCAACTGAGCTTATCCCGGTGGGAAATATTAGACAAGCAGAGGCATTAAGCCATGCATCTTTGACTAGTTATTGAACACTAAACATGGCTGTTCATATAGATAGGGGTGAAATAGAATATAGTTGGGGAATTTTGTGAGGCCGGGATGTGCCGGGGGTTTTCATGGAATATACAGAACCCACTGTGAGAGTTGAAATTTACAATCAGTGTTACTGTTGTCATCACTATTGACAGCAGTTGCTCTGGCCAAGGAGAGGTTCTTCTGCTTTTACTGGGAGGGTTGCCTCTCTCCTTGAACATTTTTCCTCCAAGGTAAGGGGACACATGCTCAAATCTAACAATGGACAGGATTCATCACATGAAGGAATGTTTCATAGAATAGTTGAACGCACGTCCCTCCACTTACCGTGTATGAGAGGCAAATCAGAATCGCCCATCTCAAAAAGTTCCAAAAGGTAATACATGTTTAATTTTAGTGCTGTTGTGCAAATTAGAGATGGACAGCTTGCTGCAGTTTGATAGACGAGAGTGTCACATTCAAATCTAATGTATTTGGCAGGAACATTTTCTGAAATGGAGACTTTGTTCCTGTGCTTGTATTCCGATTTGTATATACAGTTAGCACTTAATTCGTACATACCTACTAAACTACTTTCCTGTCTACCTACCCAATTTGGAAGTACTTGCTGGACCAGATGTAACTTACCAACTGTGGTTTGCCCACCACTTATCTACATGTTATGATTGTCGTGCTAATGAACACATGGCTAACCCACGGCTAAGGTGGAGATTTTTCAGTTAAGGTCTGCGTCAAGATTGGGATGGTTTGGCCATGTCTACAGGAGCAAGTGTGATAGATATAGTATGTTGGACAGACAGCGTTAAGATGCAGATGAAGATTCGTGGATGCAGTGAAAAATTGTGCAGCAGTTGAGGATATGAATGATAAATGGAGATGGAGGCAGATACTCCACTGTGACCCCTACAGGAAGCAGACAAAATACAATGAAGAAGGTGTTGCATCATTCATTTTTCCCCCTGAACCATAGATGCATGGCATGAATGAGGATCAAGTAAAAAAGGAGGCAAAGCTTGGTTTCATTCATTCAGCAGCCACCCCTTATTTTGTCCTCATGTGGCAGTTTGTGTTATTTGAAGTGATTTGAAAGGCATCATTTCCAGAAATGCCCCAACAATCTGCAATATCTATCTTCTAGGCCTCTCAGAGCCAATTCTTGACAAACGCAGTTGCAGGGAAAACTTTGGCAACTCATAGCTCAAACAAACAAAAGCAATCAATCAGGCAGCCATCAAAAGAGCACTTACACAACTTCTAACAAATTAGCATGCTGTAAGATTACCTAATCGCAGCCCTGCAGCATGCACACTGAAATAATGATAGATGGCTGTGTTTTCTGTAGTTTCAGTCTCCACTTGATTCAGGGTTTGCAAATTGAACACAACGAAAAATTTTTCCTCGACTTTGACATGTTAGGATGATCAGAAAGAAACATATGTTGACCAAAGTCAAGTAAACATGAGCTGATGATCTTAAACCTTCTCTTTCGCCAAAGGGTTATATAATTCATTATCTATCTTCAATGTCAGTTTCATTTTCCACCTCACTGAGTTTTAAATTTGCCTCAAAGCAGCAAGTATCATGTGTAGGCATTTGGCCAAAAACTTTTAGATGATCTCTCTCCTTGAAAATTTCTGATAAATTTAGCCCTCGTGTTGCTTGCTTGATATATTTAGTTTGCATGTTTTCTGGTTGGCTGGAGGGAAGTTGTAATGTAGCCACAACAAGTAAGTAAGTAAGAAGGTACAAGCGCAAATAAACCAATGTAGTTTTTTGGTACCACAAAGTGTTATCATAGTGGACTTTGGAGAGTACTACAGAGCGTACTAACCTCTGACATGATGTGAATGATATGAATTCAGGGTTGCGCAGACTGCTACAGTTTTATGTCATACTTTTTCCTGACACAAAGGCTTCTCTCCTTTTGTGCAATATGTCATCGTCTTCTTTCTTTTCTTTTCTTTTTTTTGTGTCATTTTCAGCGTCTCACAGGGCTCATTCAATTCTGCACTTCTCAGAAAAGACTAAGTGAGACCCTGGGTGAAATTAAAACATTTTAGCGACATAGCAATAATTCCAATAATTCCAAACAGAAACCAATTACAGAGGTATTTCCTTGAAAGGTGAAAAACCTCTACATGTAGTTTTGTGAATGAGATAGAGATTATATGAATTTCGAGGATTAAGGCATCTAAAATATGATGAAGCGGCAGCAGATGAGTTGCAAACGTGAAGCTATCTCGCTCTTTCTCAGGGCCTCTCTAAAGGGGTTGTTCACAGAAAAGAAAGGTGAACCTGAGTGTTTCTGTGAGCAGAGCAGTTACACCTTCGCCTCTCAGCCGGTGGAATAATGAGTCCGGCATGAATAGCCCCAACTTCACGAGACTGTTTCACATGTTGCACCTCTGAATCTCATCTTAATTGGAGCGAAACCTTTCCACTGAGATTTACAAGGTCTACAGCGTGAAAGTAAAAGGATAGAAATGGGAAATTACCTGTGAGAGCACATGATTCTCTCAGATTTTTAGACTGGATAGGAATCTATGAGTATGCTGTCTAGACTAAAGAGAGCTTTTTTATTTCAAAGAAAAAGGGATTATAAAAGATAATTCTAAAAAGATGGGGGAAAAAAGTGTCTCGGTCCCTCATCGGGGAAATTCATTGGTCAAAGCAACTTTAACAATGACTGTCCTACTATGGAACATTCAAGCTGGTCACATAGACCGTATATTAACAAGCACATAGTATATTAACAAGCACATAGATCGTACATTAACAAGCCCCATACAGAACGTATATTAACAAGTTGCTGGCTAAGTTCATGGCTATATGGATGTCTTTTATCGAAATATAGAGCAAGTGCGTAGTAGCTCAGTATTGTTTTTTTTTATTATTTCCGCCTCTGTCACAATTAAACAATGGAATCTGCTGTGCATCCTAATGACCTACTTGAGCTCTCCTCATTTTAATTGTGAGTTGGAATTTATATGAAATATAAGATCAGTGTTTGAACTTGAAATTAAGGATTGGCATTGCAACTTGGGAATTGCTCATCAGTATATTTAGAATGATACTAATTGAAAATAAAGAAACTGAAAAGACAAACAAAGGCTGAATATATAGATGTGCAAGATGTGTTTCTCCCTGTTTTGTTATCGTCTCTAATGAGGAGATAATCAAGGTAGGCTGCATCCAGCCCAATAAGTTAGTTGAATTACAAAATGAATAATAACAATTTTTGCATTTTTTGCAACACAAAGCTGCTCTTGCCATTGCTCATGTATGAGCCACAATTCTACGTCTTGAAAGTAATTTAGATTTTTCTATCATATACTGTACAGAAACAATTATTAATTCAGATTTTCCTTAATTTTGGTGGCTGATCTGTTAAGGTGATCAGAGGTGGATCACCGCTCTTCCTCACCTCCATCACCATCCTCCAGAGTGAACATTAGCAGGAAATAGAAGATGTCGATAAAGAGCAGACATCAAAACCAGAAAACTTATGAAGAATTGGCACAAAAATATCTGGGCGTTAAAAGTAGATTTGAGCTGGCTGTCTCCATATCTCCATTTAAGTCATTATTATTGTTTGGGAGGTGGTTTGGGCCAACGTGGAGATTTATCACTAGGTGTAACAAAAGTCTGAACTGAAAAACAGAACTGCAGAATTTTAACTAGTCAGAAAAGTGAATCTGTTCTTCCCTGTGGAATCGAATTTTTGCCCATGCCATCAAATGTGTTGTGTTAAATGTCAATAGAAATCTGAGCCCTATTTGCTGGAATTATACACAGCCTTGATTGAGTCATGAAAAATTAATTCTGTCCCAAGATGAAGTGAAAGCAGAAAATCACACACACACACACACACACACAGATCTATCTATCTGTCTGTACAATACAATACAATACAATTTAATTTGTATAGCGCCAAATCATAACAGGAGTTATCTCAAGGCGCTTCACAGGATGGAGCAGGTAGTGCTCCTCAGGCTACAGGTGGGCGGTCAACTGCCCTGACCGCTCGGGTTGGGAGAGAGAGGGAAGGAGAGAGAGGTAGAGAGGCAGAGAGAGACAGACAGAGGTGTAGGGATGCACAGCAGTAGTAGGAGCAGGACCCAGATGTTCGCAGGTCCATCATCTCTGGTGGTGCTTACTTGCCAGCTACGGGATAATAGAGCATAAGACAACACTACTAGTGTGTTTGTGTTTGGGTGGGCGAGCGATTGGCTGGCAGCAGCCACAACACGGCTATTGTGGGGACTTTAGGAGGCTGGAAATGCTGAGGCAGCAGGA
>OMPJ01000886.1:4804-33077 GCA_900312935.1 Carapus acus
TTCCCCTGTTGACAGATGTGGGGACCACATCTTGCTTAGTGCCTTCCCCCTGGTAGCCCGGACCGGTCTATGCTCTCAATTTGAAATAACAGCCTTGCATAACCTAGGCAAGGGCGCATGGGGCCTCCACCGCCGTGTCCAGGGTGTCTCTCTACCTCAGCAGCTACAGGTTGTGTGTGTGTGTGCGTGTGTGTGCGTGTGTGTGTGTGACCTTCATAAATGCAAACTAAATCTTCCCATGCAGGCTCATCACACCGTGTGGAAGAAACTAAGGAAAAGAGCTGGTCGATTGGTGAGCTCATATATGTACACACTCCGGGTTTTAATGGTTGATTGACTGCTCTTTTCCACTTTTTCCTGTTCTTCCTCCTCTTCTTCAGCCTCTTATACTTCTTCTCTCGGCGTCTCCCTTCAGGGGTTGTTATAGTAGATCATGAGTCTCCCCCTAGTCCATCCCCCTAATCCTCCTCTGAAACACCCATTGCCCTCCTCAACTACATCCATGAACCATCTCTTTGGGTGTCATTTTTTCCTCCTACCTGGCAGCCTTATTTCCAACATCTGCTGTACAATATATCCACTATATCTCCTCTGCACATTACCAAACCATCTCTGACCATATCCCTGAATAGCTCCACCCCAAGCCGTCCCTAAGATGATGTCATTTTTAATCCCGTCTAAGTGGTTGCTCCCAAAGAATGCCTGAGCATCTTCCCCTCTGCTACTGCCAGCACAGCCTCCTGTCTCTTAGACAGAGCCATTGTTTCTAAATTATACATCATGGCAGGTCTCACTACCATGTTGTACAGCTTCCCCTTCAATCAAGCTGCTACTCGCCTATCGCATAATGCTCCTGCCACTCTCCTCCACCCATGCCACTCTGCTTGCACTCTAATTCTCCACCCGTCCTGTACACTGCCCATTAATCTGAGGGGCTGACCCAAAATATTCTAAGTCTTCCCTCCTCACTTTCTCTCGTCATTGCAACTTCACCTTTCCGACTGCCTTGCTGTCATTTAAACACGTTGTCTTTCGTGTTTCCACTGTCTGTCATTCCTCTGCTCTCCATGCACCTCATTTATCAACCATATGTGCGCACATAGCGCGTTCACACCTTCCTAGGCAGTGTAAGTCATTTTCCAACTCATACTTGTGTGTAGAAATGTGAAAATTTAAGCCCAATGCGTACGCACAATATCTAGTGGTAGAAAAGTGAAACTACATCCCATCCAGAGTGTCCATCAATCACAGTGTAAGGGTACCCTAACCTGCAAAACAGCAGCGCATTCACATCAAGCGCTGTTATTGACGTTCACTTAGACTTGGTCTGACCTGATTGCCTGCTTAAGTACATACAGTATGTGGAAACTGCGTTACGTTGACAGAGTGGCTTCTCAGCAGGTCCCGCTTCCCCAAAAACACACTGATGGATCTATGCCATGATTCACAACTCGTGTTGAAGTAGCAGATAAATCGCAGCTAAGCCATCCCACTGAACATCCACCTTGCATCCACCCTGGGATTTTTGACCACTGCGACATTTCGAGGAGAGACAGGAGACATGTGCCTCACAGCCACAGCAACCCTAAGCTGAATAATGCCGACAGGTGCGGGCAATAATTTTTCCAGCCGCAATCACATCCAGTCCTCATGCATTCATGACCAACATGCCGAAATTCAACAAGGATTTCACGCCTTCCTGAATGTAAGTGGAGCCATAGGTTGCACCCACATCGCAATAAAAGCCCTATTACATAATGAATTCAGTCACGTGAACAGGAGAAGATGTCATTCAATAAATGCAAGTGTGTCTCTGTTTCACTTAACTTGATTTAACTGCTGTGCGGTGGAAAAACGTACACTGACAATTTACAACAGGGATGTTCCTACCATATATGGTCATTTCAGGGCATCTCTGAATGCAAGTAACATATATCATCATAGATTGCGTACATGTGTATCTCCTCACGTTTTGTAATTACAAATTTTTGGGGACTTTTTGGTTGTTTGCACAATCAATATCAGAACTTTTTCTAGATAAAGGTTAGTAAATGAGGCTCCAGGATCTCCCCACTCGTCTCCTGCCCTCACCACAGAAAACAGTATCATCTCCGAACAACATTGTCCATGGGGACCCTATCATCTTCCAATCTGCCCATCACCATTGCAAGGAGCTCAGGACTCATCCCTGATCCAGCTCCACTCTGCCGATGAACTTATCTGACACCTCATACATATCCTAGATCAGTGGTCCCCAATCTTCATTGCGCCACGGACCGGTTTCAAATCAGAGGATATTTTCACGGACCGGCCAAATGTTGTGGATAGTTAGCAAAAGTGATGTAGGGCGTTTGCTGTTGCCGTGGTTCCCTTGGTAACAGAGCGAGATATGTGTGATTGTCCCACTGAAAAGTGTTGCAGGCGGCAGAATTTGCCGTCAAAGGTGCTTGTTCTCATGGAAAATGATCCTTGTTATTGCCCAAACAGTTGGTGAGAGTTCGGAGGGAAAGAAAGTGCCGGCTCGCAGGCTAAAGAAAATCTGCGGCGCTGTTTCAATGGGTGTGTTTATACCCGGGCGACTTGTGACTGCTGAACGCACTAGCTTTGCTAGCTAGCAGCTAGCTGGTTCTGTACCGAGGTTTGGTACCCAAGGCAGATATGAATTAACATATGTGAGCGAGGCAAGCACATGACCTACATCAATGGCGAGGCATGGACAGATGTGACTGAGATAATCTGGTCTTATTCCAAAATAAAACATTGTTCAGAATGAGATCATACATAAAACGGAAATATCCTTCCGGAAGCATCTTTTCCCTGCAACCCGGTACCTATTAACCCACAGACTGGTATCCGTCTGCGACCGGGGGGTTGGGGACCACTGTCCTATACCACCTTTACGTTACTCCTCCCTTACTACTTCATACTTTTTCATACTTCATATGTTTTCTCTAGGTCCACAAAGACACAGTGAAACTCCTCCTGACCTTCTTTTTAGGTTAGGAGCAAAAATGACACTTTCTCTCTCTCTGAGCACAAAGCAGTGCCTTACTCTTTTTCTCTCTCCACACATAAAGCACTGTACATACATACTGCTTACATACATACCAGCCTTCATCCTTTTAATTATATTCTTCACTTTTGCCTGACTCATTTCCTGCACTTCCTGCTCTACAACTTTTCCCTCATTTTCCCCCTTTTCCTCTCGTTCCCAATGTTCATTCGTCTACAGGGTACTCTTCCAAGAGCACTCTGCTCACTCACAAGCACATTTTCATCTCTATCCTTCATCACCTCTACCTGCTGCACATCTCACTCAGCTTTATCTCTGCTTAGCGAACTGATTCACATTCTTCTCACTTTCTTTGCTGTCCAACCTCTCATATAACCCAGTTTATGCTTCTCTCTTTGCCACAGTTCTTTTGACCATTGTCTAACTCTGTAGAAGTCCTGTCTGCTGACTTCATCTCCTTGTCCATCCTACCTCTTCTTTGCCAACTTTTTCCTGTGGATCTCTTGTACATCTTCATTCTATCATCAAGTCTCTTTGCCCTCTTCCCTCTGTCCAGAGGAATTCCCACACATCTTTCTACCAGTTTCCCCTCTTACGCTTGGCTGCATTCTCCCAGTCATCTGGCATACACGGCACTTCAT
Organism: Carapus acus; assembly: GCA_900312935.1. NCBI lineage: Eukaryota > Metazoa > Chordata > Actinopteri > Ophidiiformes > Carapidae > Carapus > Carapus acus. The sequence goes on from OMPJ01000886.1 coordinate 8,459, forward strand.
TATGGACGCAGTGTCCATGGGAAATATGTTTCCCTCTGACATGTTTGATGTTTTGAGTTCATACAGATAAGGCCAGCGACAAAAATTACGCACTTTGTGTTAATAGGGTGCTGTATTGTATAGTTCAAACAAGTTCCCAGTGGCCTCGTCTGATAGGCATCGGGACTGATAACTCATACTTTTGTGTCGTGATATATTCTCCAGGTTGAGATCCCTGCACAAGAATCAGTGACTCCACTCATTTCTTCACACTCAGCCTCTCCACCACCCAGCCAGTGATGACAACCGTAATTTTGTATGATGAATGTTTAAATGTGTAAGAAATAAAATCTATTGACAGACCTTGGTGTGTGTATGTATGCATACATTTGTGTGAGACTGCTTCATGTTTCAACAGTATGATAAACAAAAAGGAGGAGTGTGCTTGAATCTCAGTGTGTCGAAGGTCAGGCAACCATGCAGCTGTTAGGTATATCAGGCTGCAGACAGGTGTTGGTGCCTGTGTGGGCATGCGAGCAATAGGATCTTGTGCTTGAAATGGCAAATGGTAGATTGACACTGAACAAATGAAATGTATGCATTTGACAAAACAGGATTGTGTGAATTAAGGTGCAACGCTGAGATAGCTATGCATACTCGGCATGCTATCAGTTCCACCGGAGTCAGTGACTTGCGCTGAGATGTCACGGCATGTGTAAATCAAAGGCGTGTTAAAGGTGCGAATGTGACTGATCAACCCCAGATTGAAGACTGATATGACAAGAGTCCTCAAAAATGACAAAAGATCTGACAAGAGTAATCTCTTTTATGGGAGGGGGCAGCAGTTTCTACCGTCATGCGCACATCTTAATGGGTGTGAAAATCATTTTGTAATTGCAAGTATAAGTTTGAAGTCACATTGTAAGTGTTTAACATTTTACACGTTACCTGTGTCATCAGTTCCTCTCAGTCGAGTGGAGAGGAGGGAGCAGTCGTTCCCCCGATGTCGTTTGTGCCCTCGCCCGGATAGGGCTCCCCTCAGTTGGAGTGTGGGCCGAGACGGTTAGAGAGATCTTGCAACGAGGAAAAACAGTGTAGTGTCATTACCGTTGTTTGGTCGTTTGGTCAGATATTCAAGCCTGCTCACCGCGAGGGCGGGTACACAGCCATCACTCGCGTTCACCATTCGGCGTCGCTACGGCGTGCTTCGGTGTTACCCCACCCTCTCATCGGCTCTACCTCTTCCTCGTCATCCTCCTCGCCCTTACTGAGGGCAGCTGCACACAGGTGTCGTGTCTGTAAGCTGCCAAGGCACTACTGACACTCCGTTCGCCTTGTGGCTAGACGACGACACCTGAGTGCGGCTAGAGCCGCAACAGCGTCCCGCTCTACGCTGGAAGCTGTGGGATTAAAGGAGAGGAGACGAGAATGGAACGGACCGGGCTGATTGTCCCCGCGCTCATCTTGCTGATTCACTGTAAGCAACGCTTTGGGAACTGTATGTGCTGTGATTTGGCAGGGGGACATTAGAGGTCATTACCACAGAGCTAATTGTTCTTTTCTCGTCCTTTTAGGTTGAGGGTTTATCCAAACACATGCGCTAAGGTCTAACGTCTTAAACAGTAGACAGAATCGCATGTTTTTAGTATGTACTCATAGGATTTGAATTGCATGTTCTTGTCTTGTGCTAAGGTTCAAAGCTGTAAAGCATTCAATTCATATACAGTGATGTAAACAAAGCCGAGGTGACCATCGTTTCCCCAGGAAAATTAAACTAAAATAGATAATGATTTTTTTTTTGTTTCTCCTCAAAGCAGCACTACATGGTGTAGATGATTAAAGAGTTGATGATCATCAACATGATGATGATAATGATAATGATGAAGATGATGGGGATGATGGACAAACTGTTCTCATTTGATGTTGATTTGATGTGGTCATTATGCCCCTGCCTTAGGAATGTGTGTATATCACAAAACACATATTATTGTAACACAGACTCTAGGAGGCTGATATGTAGGTAGGTAGGTAGGTAGGTAGGTAGGTCCGTTGATCCGTTGATCTTGCAATCCAGGATATTAAAGGCCATTAAACTTTACAGCATACAATCAGCAGTAAGAAGGGACCAAGGGACCTATTTGAGGTCAGGTTTGACACTGCCTGTAACACCAAACCTGTTAAAACCTGATACAGACAGTAATGAAAATATTATGGACAGTTTTGTAGTTGGTGGCACTGATGAGTCACAGCTGGAGGCCTTTTTGCATGTTGTCTCCTTGTTTGCGTGGGCTTCCTTATGGGGGGACGGCTCCCTTTCACCATCCAAAATCATGCATGGAAAGTTCATTGGTGGTAGCGCTGTTCACAGGTGGGAGTGGGAGATTATTGGTTGTTTGTCTCTGTGTTGTTCTGCCATGGCGACCTGTCCAGGGTTTATCCTCCCTCTTGCCAGCTGCCACAGGCCCCAACAGACTCATGGTGAGCATAGCTGAAACCGACTATTAATGAATTAATTTACATTGAATCCACCCCAGGGGTATGCTCCTGGTCTTCATGGACCCAGAGCAGGTTAACTTGCCCTTCTCTATTTTCAAGCTAGAGAGATTCAGGTTGTCCATCCATCACAGGGCACACAAAGATAATCAGGCTCACTAATTTACTCACTATGTATGTTTTTGATGGTGGTGTTTAGACAAAACAAATTCATACTCCAGGAGAACTGGCAAACTACACAGAACCAGCTGAGAATTGAACAAGAGCCATTTGCTGTGAGGTGAGGTACTTCAATACTTATTGACTGATTTCAAGTCACCGTTGCTACACTTTTTAAACCTAGGTGTTATGTGATCACAATGACCCGTCAAAATAAGACATTTGACCCCCTGACCTACAGGTCAAGCCTTTAGTCACTGTCTACTGCCAGTGTAAGGTGGCAATAGGGTGGGGTGGCCCTGCAAAGAGAACTGTACACCCTAAACACACATTCATCTGGCAAAGGCAGCTGGTACTGAAAGGAGTACAGTGGGCCTTTGTTTGAAAAAAGAGCACGCACACACACATGCATAGACACACACACAAACCTCTATAGTGTGTATGTATCCTTGGTCATCAAGCCTCATTTGTTTCTAATGATAGTTTGTTCCTGTGTTTTAGTGCCCATGACCCTGGCACCTCAGTGTGCAATGTATTCTTACTACTGTGCTTATATCATGCAGGGATCAGAGATTGTGAGCCAATAGGCGAAAAGGGAAAACTACTTGAGAAGTCTCCGCATTTCTCCACAATTGAAGTCAGTCATACTGAAATGGAGACAGTTGTTAAGCTGTTACAACACACACAATAACCCTTCAGCCTCCCCCCCTTGACTTGATCACCAACATTCTCCAAGTATCCCTTATCTGAGCATCAATTTTGATTCCAACCCAGTTCTTCTGGGTTTGTGCTGTTCCCTCTTAGAAACTCCCCTAAAAAAGGACAAAGCACAAGTACAGGGGTGGGCTGGTGTGTGGGTAATGATTGAAGTCACTGTCCACACTGGAGACATCTTTTCTCTCTCTCGGAGCGCATTCATTCTTATAGATCAAATGTCTCTCCCACTCCTGAAATGACTTTCTCCCTGAGCCTCTCTCTGATGATGTGTTAATATGTGTCATGTGAAGAGGTAGGTGAAGATAAATTTTATTTTTGGCTGCAACATTGAGCAGAGAGAGTGAAGTAAATGCCATAAACACCACATGCAGAGGTCAGAGGTAGAGGAGATGTAGGTTTCCAACCTGAAGCTGAGTCCTAGAGTCTCCACCTATGTATCCCCCCTCTGTCTCTTTCCTCTCTCCCCCTTCCTCATTTCTATCCTATTCTTAGACTGTCCTCTCTCCTTTGTTGCTATACCATACCCCCAAACCCCTCACTCCAGCCCCAGCATCTTACTCATCTCCTACTGTACATAGACAATGTTTTTTAGAGGACAGAGGCCTTAATCCTGTTGGAGTGCAGCCCACAGCCACTCTATTCCAGAGAAAGGGGAGTTAGGGGACGGAGGGAAGTGTGTGACCAGGGGTGTCATCTGGTTTTCCATCCTGCATCCTCACTCCCTGCCCCTATCCTGGCCAGTTGGAGTTCTTCCCATCAGCTCACAACAATGGCTTGCACAGGAAAAAGAACACAAACAGGAAGTCTCTAGTTTACCTAAAAATCCATAATGAAACTAATCAAGACAATTACAGGAAACAGGAACACCAAGCTGGAATTCTGAGGCTTGCAGTGCTGTTTCCTCTCCAAGCAGCCCCTCTTTTTAGCTGAAACATATGCAGTGTCAACATGAGGAATCTGAGCAGTATGTTAAGACCATGTATGTGTGTGTACAGGACATACAAAAGCCACTTCAGATGCTTTTTACTGCTGTTTTCTTACTGTTGTCTTGAGGGTTTCTTCCCTTTGAAGGGGAGTTTTTCCTGACCACTGTTGTGAATGGGGGATGTGTTGTGTCTTTGTATGTTCATCTTATACAATTTGAATGTTGAGGAGCTCTACCTGCTCCTTGTTGGAAAGCTCCTTGAGATAACTTCTGTTATGATTTGGCGCTATACAAATAAAACTGAATTGAATTGAATTGAATTGAATTGAATTGAATTGAATTGAATTGAATTAAGCAGTACAAAACCCACTCAGCTGCAGGCAGATTGCCACAAATTAGACTCATCAGTTTTTGTTTGAGGTGTCACCAACAAAATGGACAAAAACACATTTAGTTGCTGTGATCTCCAAACAAAGGATGCATAACATAATGCAGATGGTGTAAACGTCAAGTGCTGCAAATGAGGAAAGGGGCAGTTTAGCGTAATAGTACAATGAGGTAGTCATCCACTCTGGTTAGATAGGTCTTGGGGGCTAGATGAGAGGTAATGCTGAAATGACGACCACAAGGTCTCGGTAGGCAGGTAGGCACTCTATTGACCCATTGATCTTGCGATCCAGGAAAAAACAGAGAGTTACAGTTAGGAGAGAGGAGCCGCTGAGAGGGAAGCTGACTTACACAGCGCCCAGGTGAAATGAGTGACTTGCCTATGTCCCTGCCTTTCCCAGGCCCCCCCTGCCTTTCTGTTACTGTGGCGACAAGCAGACACGTGGTGGAGGTGCGAGAGTTTTCAGGTGAGGCATTCTGCATTCATACTAGGGAAAGATATTAATAAGAACTGTTCGATTTGATTTGATTCTTAAGGTTTTGAATCGATTCAATCATCGATTCTGCTATGATTTAAATGCTTCAATTCTATTCCGTAAAACTTGGAAATACACAAATAATAAATAGCACCTGTTGGCAATATTTCACTATCTATTTTCATGCCTTTAATAACACAAGTGGTATGTTACTGACTTCACAGTACCTTTGAGCATTAAAACATCTGAAAATAAAACATTAGCAGGCAGCACCATGACAGCTCACGTATGCATGTGTAGCACAAAGAAAAAAACTCTGTATCAAAATGAAAACTTCAAGTGCATCTAACTAAAATAAAATGTATTTCCCCTTGCATATTGTGATATATTTCACCATCAGATGATTTCCAGTTGGTGTTGCGTGGCATGGTGTAAGAGTCTGTCACATCTTCTTAAAACCTAGATTTTCTACAGCACCGAAGGGTTGACGGTCTTTGCAAATTATCTTTTGACCACAGACAGAGCTTGGCGGTAGTTTGCAGACAAAAGCTATATCGAGTTGGATCTGTTTGAGATTGACAGTTTTACAACACAGGTTGTATTAGAGCGTCGGCATGGTGTCCGTTTAAGTGGTTCGCCAAGTTTGTTGTGTTACTCTTGTACTTAAATTCTGCCCGGCACAAGTTACAGTTTAGGATTTATGTGGGATTTATGTGGGAATTGAAAGTGACTCCTAACATCTGATCTTTCTCCACTGCCCACCAGTTGACGTCTGCAGCTTCTGTCCATAAAATGTAACTCACAAGATTTTGCGTCATCTTCATCTATTGCTGAATCAATATCGAATCGAGGGGGGGGATAATTTCTATGCATTGATTTTTGCAATATTTTCTCCCACCAATAGTTCCTACAGTCTTGGTGCCACCATTCTCCCTACACTGCTGACTGACTATGTATTTGCTCTCTGCACTTAGATGCTGTGTTGTCGTGTGTCTTCCGCACTGAACGTGAGCAGAACCCACGCATTGAGTGGAAGAGGAGGGCAAAAGACGTTTCCTTTGTTTATTACAATGGACATTTCAGAGGTGAGAGGATTTTTGTTGACATTGCCTCACAAAATGTAGATATCCATCTAATGCCTTTTTAAGATAAGTTGACATTTTGACAACCTGAGCACAGCTGGCCTCTGTCTGTCAGAACCCTTCGAGGGCCGAGCGACAATTGATGGGGCAACAGTAACACTTCACGGTGTGACTCAGGAAGATGCTGGCGAATATCGATGTGAGATCAGTGCACCACTCGACTCTGTCAGCCTAGGAGAGGCCAATGTCACACTCAGAGTACTTGGTATAACACACACACACAAAGGAATGGTGCACACACATACATATACAAAATAAAGATAGACCTCCCTATGCCTCCTTACCTTCCCTTCAGTGCCTCCCCACATCCCTGCCTGCGATATCCCAAGCTCCGCCCTTACAGGCTCTGTGGTACAGCTGCACTGTAGGGACCATCAGAGCATCCCGCCCGCTACCTACTCCTGGTATAAGGACAATCAACCCATTACCCCACCGCACCTCGCAAATGCTACGTACCTTGTCAACACTCATACAGGCATGCTGGTAAGCTGCCTGTTTCTGTAAGATCATTACGTCTCTGACGTCTTTGTTTGTGGCCGAAAGTGCTTTTACCTTTTTGTGTACGTACATTCTCTCTTTAAGCATCTCCATGCCCCTCTATTTTATTACTTCCAGTGTCTTTGTGTCTGCACAGGAGTTTAAGGCTGTGGCAAAAGAGGACACGGGTCGGTACCACTGTCAGGCCTACAATGGTGTGGGACCAGCTAAGATGTGCGAGGGCAACCACATGACAATTGGTGTGTGGGTGTGTGCAACTGTGACAGAGAAAGAGGCTCTTGTGTCTGTCACTCTCAGTCTTTCTCTCTCTCTCTTTTTCTCTTTGGCTCTGTGTATGACAAAATCTCTTTCTCAAACCCTATGTTTCATCTCTAGAGGATATGAATGTGGCAGCAGTTGCTGTGACAGCAGTGCTCCTTTGTGTCCTTATGGTGGTCTGCAGCTGTGGTGGATTTGTCTTGCATCGAAATGGCTTCTTCACCCGTGAGTCAGTGGAATATCATGTCTTAGAATCATTACCTTGATTTTATCTGTTGAAATATGTTGGCATTTCATCAAATCATGGTATGTCTTTCTCTCTCCAATCAAAAACTAACTTTGCTGTCTCCTTCTGTGCATTTGATGGGATTGCTGGTCAGCAGGATCTCAAGGGCGGTAAGCGATTACACACTAGAGGAGAGGGAGTGTCGAGTCCTGAGTCAGTAGTCTGTGGAGTGACAGCTGTGTGTGTGTGTGTGTGTGTGCATGTGTGTGTGAGTGTGTGTGCGCCAATGCAGTGACTGGCAACAGCAGATGTAAAGGCAGGAGGTGGTTGTTAAGCAGGGGCAGCTGAACATTTGAACACACACACTCTCAAACATGCTCTGAGCAGCTGTGATGATGTGTGGCTTCACCTGGAAAGCCGGCATCGTAACCACAAAATTTTCAGTTCAATGAACTGTGTAGTTTAGATTATCTCAAATAAATTGTGCTGTGCTTGGGCATAGGAAGGTGTTTGTTTTTGTCTGGCCCATGAGAAGCATCATGGTTTGCTGCAGTGTGACGTTTCTCCTCTGAGCTCAGTGACTGTCATCGTCATGGGCCTATAGCTATTTATAGCTTCAGACAACCTTCATCACTTGGCAAAGATCTCAATTCCTTATTTTTTGGCAGGCAGCAGTAGCACTGACTGCTCTGCTCCATTCAGATATCTCATTTGGTGATTGGCTGCCCAGCAAAGGCTGAATTGTGGCAGTTGAAGTGGATTGGTTATCAAAGTTATTTCTACATCTTGACTTGGATACCATGTCACCATGATGGATGCCCGAGAAACTCCACAGATGTTGTTTAGCTGCATGTAGTTGTGTTTGGCTCCTGACAGTTTGACCTGATCGGTTGCAAATATTCAGAGCATTAAGCCATTTGTTAGTAATTGGCGTGCAATGGTGATCCCTTGACCTCCCTAAAGGCCTCAAACTGACCACGCCCACCCCCACAGGTCCTTCTGGATCTCACCATGTCATGATGTTGCCACACACATCAGCAACCAAACCCTGCATCGACCCCATGACATGTGAGTGGGATGCCATTGCTTCGCATCTATTAGTTGTTTTCATCTGCAAGAACAGATGTGGAAAACTGGCCATTACTATTGTTACTCAGCTGAGGTTTATTTGGCTTTTTGGTGGTTTCGGGATGTGTCTCAGTCCAGAGGGGTTGACACATTAGTGGCCATTGACACTAATGCTGACGATCCAGATGATCTTTTGTCTGAAGTGCTGGACAGGAGGCAGCACAGCTATGTGACATGCTACAGAAATTGTGCATGTGGGTGTGTGTGTGTGTCTCGAAAATCGTCTTGATAGCTCTCTCTTTCAGGTCCAACGTCAATGACATCCCTCCACCACTAGAGGTAAGCATGAATGTGAGGCAGTCTAACCCATTGCCCAATCCTGTTGGCTCTGCAGCTGAATGAATTGTCACATGGATTTCTACGTAAAATTTTTGTAGGAGGAAAAACAGTGAACATGACAATTCATCGAATTAAACATGTCATGTTGCAAAATGCTGACTGAAATTGCATAATTTTGGTTTGATTTGGCTTTCAGCTGTACCGTATTTGCATCTCTATTTGTGGCACAGGATTTCAAACACACCCAATCCTTTATGCTATGAGATCGTCCAAGAACAACACTGACAAAAGGGACAAACCAAAAGAGGGCTTTGGTTGTGGTCCCTTCTTCCTCCTGCTGGTGAGAACGTGGAATTGTTGTGGATCAGATATTTTGAGAGCAATGAGATTTGGAGAACGGATTTGTCAAAACTATTGTAATTTTATAGCAGGGATTTTTTTTCAAATGTTATTACAGTATCTGTTCATTTAATTTTTGATATATGACAATGATTTGATGTTTTTCAAAATTATGTTTTTACTCCCGCGTGCTCTATGTTTGCTCCTGGTTTGCTGATTCTTTCATACAGAAACTCTACCTTGGTAGCTTTATTGTTTAAATGCCCGTGTAATGATTTTTGGTGCTTTGCGTGTTCTCCTGATGTGCCTGTTTTCTTTCCTGGAGCGTCTTTTGTCAACAAGTTCCTGGGTCACATGTACAGATCAGTAGCTTTCTGGAGAGTGTCATGACTGTTCTTTGCTCAATGTGCCAGTGGGCACATTGGTATATCATATCCACCTTGTGCCTTTTTGAGTTGTCTGTCATTTTTAATGATGTGTTTGGACAACCTGCCTTTAATTGCTCTAAGTCAGATGGTGCAAATGGGTCACTTTTGCTTTGGTCCCAATTTTCAATAAAAATGAAAAAATAATGTGCTCTCAATCTAAGTAAATTTTAACAGCATAGTGCTCCTAATTTCCACACCTGATTGATTTCAACATAATGTCAGTTTCAGCCTTAAGAACCCTGAACAGAAACGCGGGAGAGTCAAAACAATCTCCGTAACCCTTTGGTGTAATTACCAGTTTCTTCACATTCAAATTTTTGTTTAATTTAATCACGTTCAAATATTGAGAAAACATTTATAGACAGTTTGACGTTGAAAGCATTTTGATTACTAAAAGACCACAAACATACTCTCAGCAGTGAATTATTTATCCTGGCTCTACAGCAATGTTGCCTGTCATCCCTATCATTTCTTAATTCCCTTTGTGCCTAAGAGGAATTGGACAGACGCACATGCTACAAATACAGTACGTTCTTTACTATACAGCGGTGTCATTGCAGCACACAGTTCCCCTTGGAAAGAAATGTGTGCTGCAATAAATGATCAACTGAAAACGTGATAAGGTGAAACAATTGCCGTGGCAAATCTGAGCATACCAGAGACAACTGTCTCCAGAAATCTGCAAAGAGGGAGTAGAAGGGAAGTCCCAACCACTAACTGAAGAAAGTGAGGACTCCATCCTGGTTGTGAAGCCACAGATGAACTCCAAACCTCTGCGTGCAGCCATCACTGTTCTCCAGGATTTGCTCACCAGCTTTATGAATGTATTTCATGTTTCTGTGTATGTCCCTGAAGCATGAGAGACTTTATGCTCAGCTGAGCAGTACCTCTTGGTGGGGCAGCTCTCCTGCTCCATACAACGAGTATGCTTCCCAGCACAACCATCTGGAAAGAGAGAGGGCATAGTTTGAATTGTGCACAGACAAATATGCACATCTCACCACATGAAGGTGACAGCTTAAGTATTTAGGTGTCATGGTGTCATGTCACGGTGTAGTGTGAAGAGGAGAATGGACCTACTGGGGAAGTCAAAAGAAGAGGATGAGCCAGCAAAGGGAGCTGTCTGCCACTGGGAAGACACCGTCAATCAATCAGTGAATCCATACACAAAACATTTAACGTTGAGAGTGTTAGCATAGTGCTCACAGTGAGCTTGTGGACATCCCTCAAATGTGAGAACCTGAGGTAGGAAATGTCTCCTTTGTCCTTGCCGCGGTCTTGATCTGAGGTATAGATGTGTGTCACTCCAGCTCCCCGGATCAGGGGCACACACTCGTCACATGGACACTTGGTGACAAACAGCATGGTGGCCTCACCCCTGCGGATGTCTCGTGTCCTGGAAGAGGTTTGAGGGGTGAATGGGCATGTGTGTCATAATGATGGCTATCGCAACGTGGGCTGATGCAGCTGACCTGAAGGTGAGGGCATTCTGTTCAGCATGTACAATGTAGCGATACTTGCGTCTCTGCCTGTCACCCTGCTTGTTGTCCATCTGAGGGTACTCGGCGTACAGGGAACCTGTAGGGTAGGCGTTGTACCCACAACCTACCAGGCAAAGAGAGCCCCACCCTTGACAGCCAACCTAAAACACAATACCCATACTATAGTCAGAATCTAATCAATCAAAATCAGATGACAATCAGAAAAAATTCCAATCTCGATTGAATTTAAATTTCAGTCAAACGCGTCTTAAAAATAAGTTGTGTGGCTTTTGTCACATTTGGACTTCCTACTTTCATGCCCCTTGTATACCAATTCCAAATGAGCAAAGAAAACAGTGTTAAACAAATTCAATAAACAGTGCTTTACACCGTTTGACACCCCACACCAAAGTAACATCTAAATGACCAGCTTGGTCGCAGGATGTAGGACATCACTTTTGTATTACAATTATTGAAATTATTTTTTGTTTGGAATTTTTAACGGCTGTTTCTGACATTTGTCAGATTTGGGGAACATCTTTGATGTCATTGATTTGTTCATTTCGGTATAAACAGGAAAACCCAATGACACACTGTATAACATATTGGTTGTCAAACGTTGACTGGTCCACACTCAAGCAGAGGGATACGAAATAGCATAATCTAGTTTTCTGACATTGGCACACAGGGTTTGTCCAGAGACAATGCACATCAAAACCTTGGTTGACATGATCATTAATAGTGGCTTCCAGATGGTAATATCACTCATAGTCCCCTGCAATCCAACTGTTGAAGATGGAGCAAGAATGGCAACAGGGCTCTGAGTAAAGAGTTGCTGATCAACCCTGATTGTAATGAAGTGGAAAAAGTTCTGAATTTTTTATCCACCAAGTAAATACAGGGACAGTATCGTGGACACTGATCTCTCTGCACCTGTACCTATCAATATCGATATTTGGACTGATCTGCCCACCACTACTCTATCAAATTTTTGCAAAACATGTCTTGGGTTAAAAGGCAGTCTAACACTTTTCGACCACATAGATAGTACAATCATGCATTACAACTATCAACTGTCTCACTTATGGAATATTCATCTAAACTATTGATTGTAGAAGCCACAGGTGCAGTGATATAAAGATAAAAGAGCGGAATGACACAGAAAAAAGACTTGAAGCGGGAACACAAAGAAGGGGGGCAAACACCTGGGGACGCAGAGAAAGAGAGGTGTAAAAATGCCACACCTATGCCTCAGTTCAGGCATGTCCCCACATTTATAATCTCCCCCCTCCCTTTGTCTATCACTACTTTCAGTCCAAGTAAGGAAATACACAGAAAAGTTTCTTTTTAATTGTGGTAAAGGTTTGTTATAAAGATCAGTTGTGTGGCTGAGGAGGCTGAGCCACTAAATGAAAATGAATCGGTAGCATTTGGGTGAACATTTGAGGAATTAGCACTTTATGATTTAGTCTCTCTCGATAGAAATTGAGAAACATCACAAACATGATTTCGTCTCAGAGGTTTTGTTTCTGCTCAGCTTGAACCATCTACAGAATCTACAGGATGTATAGATGGGACAGTGTGCACGTGAGACTCTGTTTCTATCCAAAGCCTTGAGATGTTGTGGAAAAATCTGAGTACTAGAGGTGTGTGAGGGGGTGTATTATCTCAGCATCAGAAAAGCTCACTCCTTCATCTCGTGCCCAGATGACAGCGCCCACGCCCACTTTTGGGTCCTCTGGAATGAAATGACAGACAAATTGTTGAACTGGGATGAGCGGTTTTACTTATGAGTTATGTTGATTATTACTAATATTATCATTTTTTATTACCTTGGATTTGTGTGTGTGCGCGCGCGCATGTGCACGAAAATGTTGCAGTGCTGTCAACAAAAATGGGCCTCTAACCTGTTCGGTAGGCAAGTAGTTGAGCCTGGATGACACAATGACGGGCCACATCCTGAGACACTACTTCATCTTGTTGAGGCAAAAGCTCACATCGCGACAACTTGGGCGAACTTGTTTCTCTGAAATGAAAACAGAAACATATAATGACTTCATGAACACGACAGGAATACTCCATGCCTAAAGAGGGTAGGTTATGGCATGGAGGTTGTGCACCTATAGAAGCCGCAGTTGTGTTGGGGAACACTAGCGGCAATGGCTGCAAGAGCCTCCACCAACTCCCTCATAATGTGCCTCAAGCTGGAGAAATAGGGCTCCATGCAAAAGTTGTCAAGGCCCATGTGGGCAAGGATGTCCTGGTGCTGCTGTGGTCTCTCCACCAGGAACCTTCCAATGAAAGCCTGAAGGTGTTGTTGTCTCTCTCTGTACAGCACACACAGACACACGCAAACACAGACAGTCGGTCATCTGATAACATTTAGAAATGATCTTCCACTTGCTTGTACTAAAGTTGGAATGGTTAAGTATACATACAATTCAACACCTCTCATGCTGGAGTCTACAGTGGGGACATCATCTTGGTGCTCAACAAAGAGCTGCGACATTAGCTTGATTAGATTATCAGTAGCCATCTTATATATTATGACACAATGTATCTAATTTGGGTCAAAGTACTCTCGTCCTCAGATGAATCTAATCGGTTTCAGTTTCATCTTTGTGCAGGACTGTAAGTGTGTGTGTGTGTGTGTGTGTGTGTGTGTGTGTGTGTGTTTGTGACTACTGACACATACAGTAGTCTGACACATACTGGTGACACATACTGGTGTCCCGCGGAACACTGGTGAGCACCGGTGTTCCGCGGGACACCAGTTGGGAAACCCTGGGTTAGCAAATCAAATGTCATGGTCACAGTACTTTGACCTGCTATTCCAAAAGATGGGAAGAAACATTGTTGAGTGAGGAAATGACCCTCTTTTTGATAAAACGAGTCTTGCAAGCAGTGATATTGTCACCGTTAGAGTACAGGGGTACCTGACTTTCGTTGCTGTTCCATTCCCACGGCGCAACAGAAGTTGAATTTTGACGGGAGTCGGATCTCACTGGTTTAAGTTGTTAGTCCGAACTAACCACTTATTCCAAGCATACCGCTAATGGTTGTTGCACTTTCACTTTCACTTCTTTCCAATGTCCACTTAAATAACCGCTGACTGGAGGTGATGCTGTCGCTCCCAATGCATGACGCCGTATTCATCCGCACATCCCCGCAAAAGGTAGTACGTGTCTTTTAGGTATCTATTGTCATCGTAATGTGTGTTACATTACAATGTTTGTTACAAGACTGTCATTTAGTCTTATTTTTTCACATGTTAGTTATTTCATATCAATGTGTATGTTTTTTAACTTATTTTCTGCAGGTTTACCAGTTGAATTTTGTACTGTATTTTGAAGAGCGACACCAGCGATGAGACCGCGACGACGACGGAGTGGCTAAGAACGAGATAAATGAATGTGGAGAAAAATACATCGTGCCCAGATGAGAGCAGCTCAGGGTTCCCTCCGTTGTACAATAAAAAAATGCATGACTAGCATATTTGGCTGAAAGTGGATGTTGCTTTGACACATCACTCCTTTTCAATGCAAAATGTATCATTTTACTCTATATTAGTAATTGATCATTTCAAAACTACTACTTATCTATATAAGGAGCTGACACTCTGCTTTGCTGCTCTGCGATGATATTCACTTCTGCAAGGGGTTGCACATGCAAATCAACAGGTCAACTTAGATGCTTTTGGATTATGTAAATTTTACATCAACAAATGGCTGATCAAGTGATAACAACATAGGTGCCCCCAACATAGTAGAGCCAAAGTCTATGATCACTTCAAGGAGCACATATTCCCACAAAGGAGAGCCCGCTGCAGTGGGCCCATAACCAAGACAGATTTCCCTGTTTCGCTTTACAAATGCAAACTTGGCTGTTCCTTACCACAAGCACCTTGAGCGGTAAAGTTCTTTATCTGGCTGGGAATAACATGACGTGATAGCGGGCAACCTTTCATCTAGATTGATGTGCCTCTCTTCTTCACGCAATGCAGGATGGGTTGGCCATGCACAACATCACATAACCGCTTAAATTTTGTAACAAATTGACTTCACTGAGAGTTTTCTTGTGCCTTCTTTGCTCTCCATTGGCTTTGCTATCCTGGCTATCCTGCAATTCATCTG
Source organism: Carapus acus (assembly GCA_900312935.1). Classification (NCBI taxonomy): domain Eukaryota; kingdom Metazoa; phylum Chordata; class Actinopteri; order Ophidiiformes; family Carapidae; genus Carapus; species Carapus acus. The sequence continues at coordinate 23,507 of OMPJ01000886.1, forward strand.
AAAGGGTGCATTCTATTTCCTTCCTCATTTCTTAGACTCTGGTTGTCGGTTTAAAGCATTTCAAGTAATTCAAGCAGTGCAATTAAAGAGACACTGCCCTTTCGAATTATAATTTCATTACACAGAATCTGAAACAGTCATGTCATAACTGTTGTTTTCCAATATTTAACTGTACTTACGGTACAAGAAATTTTACCTGCCTTGTAGAGATGTACTTTCTACCTAAAACAGCCAAAACAGTTATTGTGGCAAGTGATAAGAAAAAGAGTAAGAATAACAATCCTTGACACTATGACACTGTTACCAACATCATTGTGAAAACACATTTGGCAGCTCCACATTATAGCAATAGCAGCAGTCTAGCAGCAAGTAACAATTAGTATAGAACAGCAGATTGCACAAAACCTGCCGCATGTGTTCAACTAACTACACAAAACTGCATTGTGAAGTGACTACGTGCTCGTTAAGTGGCAATTTCAGTAGAAAGGGATGGTTGTGTGTGGGAGTGGTAAGTTGATCAGCATTGGGATGTGGGATATGGGAATGTGATGTAGGAGTGCTATCATTTTTAACTCAACTGTATGTGCAAATGCTTTTTCTTTACTTTGGTGGATAATTTGAGGGACTATGTCAACCATGTCTCTTCTGACAACATGTTGCTGTAGATGTCATACATACACAAATTAACTGGCAAAACAGGAAGTATACCTGTGGAAGACCTCCTCTACGTCCAGCTCTGGGTCGTCCTCAGCCAGTCTCTCAATGAAGTCACTCTCGCTCGATGTCTCATGAATGAACTGAGCCAGACCTGGCGCCAGTGGCTGCAGCAGCACACAGATTTGTGGCCGGCTGTTGGACTTCAGCTTTTCTGTTGCCATGGCATCCAGCACAGCATCCTCGGAGATGCAGTGTGACGGACTATGGGATGTCTGCTGTAACAGCATGCTGACCTCTGGGTCACCAGGCCAAAATGAGATCTGACTCACGCCCGCTGCATGACAGAAAAAAGCTTATTGATGCAAGACAAAGAGACTGCATACATCAACTTATGTTTAATTTCATACCTCCTGTTTTAGATCGTTCTCCTCTCTTCACCTATGAGAGAAAACTAATTGTTGAGACTACTGTGGAATAGGCAATATGGCATTCAGATCAGTCACAGTGGAGCATAGATCCCCAGCTGCGCCTGCATACTTCCTCTGATCCATCCATGTTGTATTTGGCAGTCAGTCATCACTTGCCTTAAAACCTAAAAATCACCAGTTCTATTCATGCAATATTTACAAAGTCTTTCCTTTACTCCCGTGTGTTTTACAGAGCTGTTGTTCATACTTTTTTTTTAAAAGAACTTAGGCAGTCTTCTTATGATCCACACACACAAACAGTCTCCTGGTGGTCTGACACCAGTGCTGCCTCATCATTGAGTACAGAGAGGTTAGCGCCATCAATCATACACTGCTCCCTGGTGACAAGGTAGTGCAACACACAAAGAAATTTAAATGCACCTTAGATGCACCTCAAATCACCTGAAATCCTGTCTGTTGTAAAGAAAATGTGATCTCAACACAAACACACCATTGTATTTGTAGACATAACAATTCTTATGCACTTTATTTCACAAGCTACATCACACAATAATGTTCTCTCCAGGGTTTATTCAGGTATCACCAAATGCAGCGCTGCAGCCGCATCCTCAAACACTCTGGTTAATGTCTTTAAGTGTACGTGAAGAAAATGTCATAACTTTATTCAGTTATTGTAGAAGCCTGCCTGCATTTGAGCATTTGAAAAGAGTGAGTCAGAGAATTCAAGTGTAGCAGCTGCTCAGCATAAGTAGGAACATTGTAATATGTCACTGTTCCTCACTTAAGCCCCACCATATTGACACACTTGTGTTTCTGGCCAAGAATCTTGAAGTCAATTCTGTCCTGCTATGCTCAGGGCCATTTACTCTGTGTCATAAGTAAATCTCACTGTTAGATGTGACTACGATAATGTGGGGAAGTTGTTTTCAACTGCATATCTCTACTTTTACAATTTTTAAGAGCTGATTGTGCGTTATCACCCAACCAGTGCTCTGAGATCCGAAAACGCAGGTTTAAATGTTCCTAAAATCAGTAGGAATAGAATAGGGGGCAGAGCCTTTAACTATCAGGGTCCTCTCCTGTGGAACCATCTTCCAGCTTTAGTCCAGGGGGCGGACACCCTAACTACTTCTACAAGTGGGCTAAAAACTTTCGTCTTCGATAAAGCTTATAATCGGACAAAATTATACGACCAGAATTAGATGACACACTGAGCCTCTCTCTCCTCCTCCTCTTCTTCGCTTTCCTCTCTGCCTCACTTGCATCTATCCCTCACCTACATCCATGTCGTGTAAATGCTGTTACTAATTGGGCCTTTCTTCCAGAGTCTTTATCTTGTGCTTTATTAACCCGCAACCCGCAGTTAGAACACAACCAGTGATAATGGACCTCCAAACTTCCGGGTTCTGCTCCTGATTGGCATGTTACGCACCTTCTGTTGTGCATCCCTACACCTGTCTCTGTCTCTCCCTCTGCACCCCTCTCTCTTTCAACCCAACCGGTCCAGACAGTCGGCCGCCCACCTGTAGCCTGGTGTGCCCTAGGTTACTTCCCTTAAGTAGAAGTTTTTCCTTGCTACTGTTGCTAAAGGGGGATATCTTGGGTCTCTGTGTGTTCATCCCGTTGACTTTGACTGTTTACATGTTGAGGAGCACTACCTGCTCCATCTTGGAAAGTGTCATGAGATGCTTCTGTTATGATTTGGCACTATATACTTGTAAATTAAATTGACTTGACTTAAATTTTGTCCTTTTTTGGTTGGCACAAAAGCAGTAATTCCAAAAATAGAACTACCATTAAGCCTCTGCCAAAGCTGCTGGTCATGCTGAGAAGCTTTTTTGAGAATATATGCATGACATTCTCAGGAAATTCACCTTGATATCCTAGTTAAAAGGCATTTAAATGTTTTTTGTTGTTGTTGTTGTTGTTTGTGTTGTCTCACTTCATCGGTGCAATAAGCATTTAGTGAAACAGATTGTAAATATTCCAAAGTCATGCTGCTGAAACTTCTACACAACCATAACAATACAGGTGGACATAGTGTGTTCAAATTATTACTTGGTTATCTGGACAGAAAATATACTTAACTTTGACTGCCACAAAAAATTGTTTTGTTCCCATCTCAGCTTTTCAGAAATGTAAGTTTCCTGATCAAGGATGTACAGTATATCAAAGTTATGAGTTCTATCTGAAATGCTGTATTGGTATAGTTATAGTTGAATAGTGTATAGTTATAGTGTATAGTTGAATCTTGATTTAGCAACTAAATGCATGCTTAGCCATATATGCTCCTCACCGTTGATAATCATCTTGAGACAGGTGGCACACGGCCTCCTGGAGAAAAACAGCTCACAGTCATGGAGTCGGGCACCATGTTGGATGATGGCAGTCTGGCCAGCGTGCAGCTCGGACAGAGAATAGTGGAGCCCCACCACTTTACTGTCCTTCACCACCACCAGCCCCACCCTCTGGTACTGTAACAGATCCAACACCACTAGGTCATGCTGCAGCAAGATCAGTGTTTCCCAACCTTTTTTCAGCCACGGCACATTTAGACATTGTAAAGAATTCCACGGCACACCCGACTTTATTTTTGCTTGACCACCACTTGTCGATTAGCGGGGGGAGGGGGCTTGCGACTATATTTTCGCTCAGACCAGAAAAGTTTTGGATTGAGCACTGCTGAGGTGCCCTTGAGCAGGGTTCCTTATCCAAACTTACATGGAGCACAGTTCATTGTGTGCAGCTCCATTGGTCTATAATCCCTCCCCAAAAAACAAAGCAAAATCAAAACTAATCTAAGTTAGAGTGTAAACTGTGCTTTCTCCTTTCAGGGATTGATGATGGGTGTCGCTCTCTTTCTTCTTTCTCTCCCCCTTTCTTTCTCAAAGGGCCATCGGGCTTGCTACCACTACAAATAAGATTCTGACCTAGCTCCTGGCACACCTGCGTGTCACCAAGGCTGAATTAGGTTCCTTCACAGGCGTCAGTTTAGATCACAATTTTTTGAGGAAGATGCATCTTAATATGGCACAGACTAAGTTTGATCCAGATTGGAGCCTGGGGACCGGAGGGTGGCCGGTTCAAGTCCCAGTGACAAAAGAAGAGACTGAAGGTTAGACTGTTGGCTAGAGGGACTGCAGTTCATCTCCTGAGCACTGCTGAGGTATCCATGAGGTACCCCCAACCAGATCAGTGATGCTTACAGAATGGCCAGCCCCCTCACTATTGGAAACCCTCCTTTTCTGCATGACATGCTGTGCAGACTTCATGTGCGTAAGAGTGAAAACTTAGTAGTTTGCTCCGAAGGAGATGTATTAAGTGTATCTTTCTTTCTTTAAATCTATCACTGATGTGGGATAAGATATGAGTCTGATCTGAAGTTGCTGAAATGCTTTGTCTTCTCTTATAGCATCCGAATCCTATTTAACAGTGACAATGCACACTTGTGCTTTCATGAATTGTCATGTTGCAGTGTGTGATAATGTGTTCAGAGGGCTGACCTGGTTCTGACCCTCTCTCTCCTTACTGGCCTCCTGTTCTCCAAGAGGCCTCTGAGGAAACAACTCCATCCACAGACTGAGCAGGGTGAACAGGTTTATCTTTGATAACCTGAGGCCATTCCCTGACAGACAGACAGACACAGACACACACACACACACACACCTCAAGTTGTTGTTTGTCGGACATGCACCATAGAATGATTCTGGGTCTATGAAATAGTGCTTATATTAGGATATTAATTTCATGGATGTGGGTCACCGATCGTTGTTAGTTTGCAAGCCTTCCACGCATAGTTTTCTACATACATTTGCGTTTTAAAAAACAATCGGCGGTGGCGATCATACCCTGTATCTTGCTGTCTGTCTGGGTGCCTGCGGTCCGCAAACTGCGGCCATCCGACGCTGCAGAGTCCAGACCGTCGCGGACTCGACCTTGTTCACCTTCCATCGGCAGCTGCCAGTCAAATCGCCACACGCAAAGTGACAGACGTTTCTCGGGAATCTGTCCCACCAGACTGGCTTTGCTAGGGTGATGTCACTCAGCCATTGCAGCTGGTTCCGGCTCCGTGTGGATGACTACAGACGTAGATGAATACAAAAAAGCCAGTTCATTCAAGAGACTTGGTGTTCTTCCCGATCACAAAGGCAAGCGGTACCTTAAACACCTTTTAAATACGTTGACGCAGATTTCGAGTGATCCAAAACAAAGGAATTTTTTGCCCCGCTTGATGATCCAAAAATGGGGTCAAAGTCACTCATTTCACTAATCATCCTTGAAAATTATTTATGATTATTCCCTTGCTCAAACATAATTTCGTAAAGAAATTCGCAGTTCGTGACAACCATTTCCTGGATGAGAGAGGTTATCGTGACAAGTCATCTTACTTCCGCAAACAATGGCTGACGTACAAGGAATGGGCCAACCCTAGCGACGTCTGCTTTTGAATTCAGGATTGAGGGACTTCATTAGTCACATGCTCACACAGGATGTAAAGAGAAATAAAGGTGACAGTACTTGCTCAATGTGCAAGTTACATGACAGTAAAGGTAAAATAACAGTAGCAAAAGCTATCAAAGATAACCTAATATCTTAATCCTAATATCAAAGTAAGAATTTCATTGTGCAGGGAAACTTGTTTCTATACTGTGCATATGACAATAAAGCTTCAATAAAGTCAAGTCAAATCACCTCTTAATTGTATAGCCCAATCTCTCAAATTATAATTTGCCTCAGAGGGCTTTATAGTCTCTACAGCAATACAACATTCTCTGTCCTTATGTAGCCGGGCCAGTCTGCAAACCAGACTACATTGCGTTGTGTTCTGGTGCGTAGGATGCGTCGGGACACAGAGGGACGCTGAACGCAGTGGATGCTGTCTTATTGACGTTTTATTCCTGCATCACATGAAACAATACTGACAGGCAATGTGAGTTTTCATGCCATCCACAAGGCCATCTCTCACAGTCAAAGACAGAACAGACTAACCAGACGGACCTAACGGTAATCATTTCCACTGGCCTTCAAAATAAAAGCGCTGACTTTACAAATAAAGAAAATATACAGTACAAAGCCAAAATAAATAAACGTGTCAGGTTGAGGATGATATAATAATAATGAAAATAATCCAAAATAATGTGAGGGATTTTGGTGAAATTGATAAAAAATATATTGATATGACCGACCCTCTTTTCTCCAAATTCTTTTCTTTTTTCTTTTTTCCAAATTCCTGAACATACGAAGAACTATTCATCTGAAGAACTATTCAAAATATTAGGCGATAACAAGAGATAAAATGTTCACATTCACTCATATCAAGATGACCCCTTGAATCTGGTCCCTTAACACAGCATATGAAGCTACTTATGAAATAAGTTCAGAGAAGACAGGAGTTGATCAGACCGCTGTCTCTCCTAGTAAATATGATGCCTTATACACCACATAAAATCTTGGCACATAACACTACCAATTAGAACATTTACCACACAGGGCAAAAAAAACAAAAAACAAACTTAGATAACATACATGCTTGTGCTCCCTATGTCCTTCAGAACAGAGTCAGCAAAGACTGAGATTTTCCGCTTAACCCATTCACAATACCCCTTGTAAATGGTTTTTGTGCCATGTTCTCTATGAGATGGTTAACTGCCTTTACGACTCTGCCTGCACGCGTTCTAACAACATGCCTCTCAGGCCCTCAACTTCGCGCTGGTGCTTGGTTACCACCCGCTGTCTCTGTTAGGATGTCATCATGTTCTGCCCCACTCATGCTATGAACGCTGGCTTGAGAGTCATTATGATCATCTGTTGTGGGTGACCCGGAAACCGCATTGGAATCAGGTGAGTTTCTCAGAGGCAAGTCTTCCCCCCTCTGTTCTGTGATTCCACTGCCTGTAGAGTTATCCTGAGAACCTGCACATGATAGCTGATCAGAGTCCCAGGTTAGAGATTGTGACATCCCATTCCCTTCTTCTGGCTCTGTATCATTCCCCAGTGACTCACAGTCGACATCTGATGACATGCACACCCATGGTCCAGTTCTCTGAAATTTCCTCCGGCAGACCTCTTAAGGCATCCGGTGACTGAGTCTGGGTCCCACTGGTCTCATCCGGGGTGGCTGAATTGGGTTCTGCACCGGTTTGCTCAGAGATTGGTAAAAAGCTCACATCCAATATCAAGTTCCGATGCACCACCTTAGTCTTCCCGCTCTCGTCTTTGATTTTATAGATGTGAGTTTGGGGGTTACAGTCTGCAACAGTATAGATGGTAGGTTCCCACTTATCGGCCAACTTTCTCTTTTCTTTCTCTGCTTTCTTGGCAAGCAAAACTCTATACCCCAGATTCAGACAGATGCCCCCGACCATTTTTTTGTGCCATTGGCTTGATGCCGCTGCTCTTTTCTTGTTTGCTGCTGAGCTATGCTAGCAGCTTCATGAAGGCCTGCCATCAGTTTGCTTGCCTAAGTGTTGGAATCGACCACACTGGTGTCCTTTAGGGCCTGCCGGAAGACCATATCCACTGGGAGTCTAGGGACTCGACCGAACATCAGATAGAGTGGGGCATATCCAGTAGTTTCATGCCAAGTGGCATTGTAAGCGAAAGTCAGGGCTTGAATCTGCTGAGTCCAGTGCTGCTTTGCTGCCAGTGGTAAAGAGCGCAGCATGCTGCCAAGCGTCCTGTTAAATCTTTCAGTTTGTCCATTTCCCATAGGGTGGTATGCAGTTGCATTCTCTCCTCCAGTCACCGGGTCTGAAACAGCTCATACATAAGTTTTCCTGTCTGCAGTGCATCGTGGTAGAGTGATCAACCGCCTGACAGACTTAACATCTTCTCTGGAAAGGATTTGCCTGCTCCCTGCTTGGTCCTGTTTTAATAGCTGACTGAGCATTCTGCTCCAATACACGATCCAACAGACCAATGAGTGACTGAATGTAAGCGCGTTCAACAGGAGTAGTGGATGACGGCTCCATCACGTGTTGTTTACTAATGTGCTCGCTCACATTATTGGGAGTTACATCTTTCAGTGTTGAAACCTGAACATGGGCACCAACCTGCTTGTGATGTGGTGGGCGGCATGTTTTACCTTGATCTTTTGTCTTGGCCTCTCTCTGGTGTTCAACGAGATGCTCCTGTATTTCGTGTGATGTCCACTTCTCTGTTGTTTTACATTTCAGGACACTAGTGAGCACAGGGTCAGGACAATGCTTCACAAACATCATAGTGACCTCATTAGCGGAATTCTCAATATTCCTCCCCTGTCTCCTCAAACACTCATCAGCGACATCCACTGCTTTGTTTAAGCGGTAAGGTGTTGTAGAAGTCTGCTAGGGGCATGGAAGAATATGTTACTTCACTGAAGTGAAGCCTTAGAAATGCCTTTCTCTCATTACTGGACTCTACCAGCTTCTCTCAAATGGTTACTAAAAACCACTCATCACCTTAATCACGATCTCGACTTTGCTTTAACTCACAGCATCGACATCAAAAACCTTGTGGTCTTCCCCCATAATCCTGTTGTTTCAGACCACTTCTTAGTAACCTTCGAATTCCGTCTGCATGATTACACACCTCCCACCAAAACAGTCATCTCCAGATGTTTATCAGACAGTGCCGTAGCTAGATTTAAAGAAGCCATCCCATCTGCACTTCTTTCCGCTCCAACGATGGCGTCATTGGATAGTTTAGGGAGTCTTACTCCCTCCATCATAGACCAGCTAGTTGAAAATGCCACCAACTCAATGCGCACAACTCTGGACGCTGCTGCGCCCCTAAAGAAGAAAACAATATAACAGAAGAGACAGGCTCCATGGTACAATACCCAAACCCGCGAACTAAAGAACACCTCACGTAAACTCGAAAGGATCTGGCGCACAACTAAATTGGATGATTCTCGCTTAGCCTGGCAGAACAGTCTGAGGACTTCTAGAAAGGCCCTCTGTAAATCCAGAGCCGCCTACTACTCCACACTACTAGAGGAAAATAGAAATAATCCAAGGTTCCTTTTCAGCACCTTAGCCAACCTGACTCAGAGTCATGAATCTACCAATCCATGTATCCCTGCTAATCTTAACAGTAATGACTTTATGACCTTCTTCAACGACAAAATTCTAACAATAAGAGACGGAATTAGTGCTCTGAGCCACACAGACACAATTGTGCAGGATCTGGCCCAGGGCCCAGGGTCCATACAACCTCGTCCATCCCTAGACTGCTTCTCCCCTATCAGCCTCCCTGCATTAACCAAGATAATCTCCTCAGCTAAATCAACAACCTGTATGTTAGACGTTATTCCAACTAGCCTGCTCAAAGAAGTCCTTCCCTTATTAGGAACATCTGTACTTAATATGATTAACATCCCTCTGTTGGCTGGCTACGTACCAGAGTCTTTCAAAGTCGCTGTCATTAAACCTCTTCTTAAAAAGCCCACCCTTGATCCAGGGATCTTAGCCAACTACAGACCTATCTCTAACCTTCCTTTCCTCTCC
>OMPJ01000888.1:0-12800 GCA_900312935.1 Carapus acus
TGTGCATGTATGTAGCTGATTTTACCACAATCATACACATTTATTCATAGCTGGTCATCCCGCCAGTGAGCTATTTTGCTTCTCACTTTAAATTAAACTCACTAAAGCTTGATTTTCGTAATCCAACAGTCTAGATTGTCAATGTCTCTGTGTCACAGTGTCCCTTATGTCTCCACTGTCCTCTCAAAATATCTGAAATTGACAGAGCTCACTGATGCATCTTTATACTGTGCATCTAAGTGCATTTATACATTTACATCTCTTTACCTGTCTACATCTTTATACCTGTCTGAACCTTGAACTGAACTGATGAAAAAATTCAATCAAGTTTAAAAGTGCAGCTGGGGAAAGATTTTGTGAAGTTCATTTACCAGGTTAGTTCATGATCATCTCCAACGATGTTTCCTGTTTGTATAGTTGAAAAAGTAGTGCTCTCCACTGTACTTTCTCTCTCTCCCTCGGTCTCTCTACTCTTAACATTGTAATAATGTAACTTCCTTCACGAGTTACTAGTGCATGCACTACTACTACTACTTCTACTACTAATAATAATAATAATGACACTGGTCGACATCAAATTTATGGTGTAAGTTTTTTAGTTGATTTGGGATCATTGACATTGGTTAGTGACACTGGTTTTGCTAAGTCAGGTCAACTTTCTGACCTGAGCTACATATTCGTATCTTGACATTTTTGTTCACATGTACAGATATTTTCACATCATGTGATGCAAAATTATTCTATATTTCTTGCAATTAATGACAGTTTTATTAACCATAATTGTTTTTTTTTCATATTACATGTGAATTAAATGGCTCTGACTAGGAGATCTTGCAAAAGTAAGCCTGATTCTGCTACATCTGCTGTAAATACACCATTGTTCCTAACAGGAGTCTCGTCACAAGTTTCATAAAGCATGTTTACCATGCTTCTTTTGGTTTTACACTTGGTGACCACGATAACGCTTGGGTGCCACACATGGTATGCAAGTCATGTACTGAGTATCTGCGTCAGTGGACCAAAGGCAAGAGGAGATATACTTTATTAATCCCCTGAAGGGGAAATTACATAGTTTTCACCCTTACACACATTTATACACACATTCAAATATGCACAGCATGTCATGCAGTTACGGAGGGCCCTTAGAGTGAGGGGGCTGCCCATTCTGAGGGCACACCAGAGCTGGTTTGGGGCTTAGCTGCCTTGCACAAGGGCACCTCTGCAGTGCTCAGGAGGCAAACTGCAGTCCCTCCAGTCACAAGTCCAACCTCCAGTCCCTTGTGTTGCCCCTGCGCCATGAACCAGCCACCCTCCAGTCCCCAGGCATGGTCCCTTACCGACTGTTGCCACAGAGAAGAGTTCTCTGAAGTTTTGAATGCCCATGCTTTGGGCAACAAACCATGTCACTGACTGCTACTTCTGTACTATTGATGTGACTGGGATGAGCAGAAAGATCCAAATGAGCCTCAAGTATCCTGATCTTGAAGCGGCACGTCACTCTGTTGCTCACTGTGATGAAATTTCAGTACATGTCTTTGGAGGACTTCATCACATCAGTGACGAAGACTACTCCATTTGATAAATACATTCTGTTAGAAAACAATATTCTTCTCCCCGAACCTTTTTTGGAAGAGAAATATTAACAAAAATTAACAGATAATATTATTTATATATAATATTTATTTATTAATCGGTTCTGATTGGCCGTTATTGGTCACGTGAGCGGTCATTATTTTCATATAATGACCGCTCGACTATCAATAACGGACCGCTGCGAAATCAAAGACTCAGAGTTGAACCTGCTGCATTCATGTTAATCTGCGCCAAAGCATTTAGTTCCACTCTGGTTTGTCTACGTACTGTTTCCCGCGTCACGCTTCGTCATGGAACAAACATGTGCAATTAAAAAAATATTTTCTGCGGCTACAAACACACGACGTTAGAAGTGACAGAAGCACTTCTGAAAAAGTTCCCAAAGATGTCCCATTTGCCTTGTCCAACTCTACCTTCAATGGAAATATTGAGTTTTATGTCAATACTGACTCCTTGGTAGGCAGATGAGTCCTTGTTTTATCCATTCAAATGATTCACAGACAGCAGAGTACCTGTAGCCGTTCCAGCACTATTTTCTTGCGCAGACTAAAGTACCGTAGCCTACACCATTGCAGAAAAGTTAAAGCAGCCTAGTTATGAACTATTTCTGACAACTGTACTGTTCATTAACGTTTTAACCCGTGTAATTTTGGATTCAGCAGTGCAAAATGGTCCTTCAAATGAAAAAACATAGACTATTTTCAATTTTTGTTCTTTTTGCTACCCAGTGTAATGGCAATAGTGATCATACATATTTTGAGAATTACAGTTACTTTAAGTATTTTGTATATTTTGCCCAATTATTTCTGATGTTTCTACCACACATACAGTATATGCTGAGGGACACCTGACCCGTCAGGGAGAGCTCTTTGTAGATTGTGTGTTAGCCTTCTCTTAGTTTAAGAGGCTAAGATGACTGATATCTGCTTTGTTTTCTCTCTCAGTTGAGCAAATGTAATAATTCCATCAAACAATGTCAATCTGTCCCTCAGATCCGCATAACCTTACATGGCTCATGAGACTGGACATGTACTAAGCTCCCAGCTATCAGAGAAATAGACAAACTTCGATTCACAAACTTTTATTCACTTTATGAATGAATGAAAGCAACTTCTAATAGAACTGCATTGACCAAAACCCTGATTCCTGTTAAACAGAAAAGCAAAGTAAAATCATGTGGTGCAGTCAGTGATAGAATAGAATTTTAGGTTATCTGTGAACGCAGCTGAGTCAAACAAGAGATCCTTTGATACTGAACACCGGATATGGTTTACACACCTTTGTTTATATTTGCAACAGACACTGAGACAAAGTACACCTTGAATTATTTCAAATACTCCCGCAGATGAGTATTATTTTTTGGCACATTGATATTATTTCGATGAGACTTCTCAATTTCTTTTTAAGGGGAAAGGACGAAAGGAAACAGGAAAGCAGACAACACTTTCCTTGCTCTTTAAACTGGCTCAAACACATCTAATCGCTCAGCAGAATAAAGAATAACAGTATACTCATTACAAATGAACTCCTGGTAGATATTTAGAACATTAAAGTGAGGAACAGAGTCAAACATGCCATGTCCGTAATGGCTAGAGAACTAGATTATCATCATCTCTCTCAGACTTGGTTGCTGAGTCCATTTTACTGTCTTGGGAAACACATGGAAAAGTACTGGCATTATACATCAGGACTGAGCCTTTTTACTCGTTGACACTCAGTAACTGCTTCTATTCTGTCACTCTCCTTTCCTTTCTCCTCCTCTTCCTCTCTGGGCAAAGTACTCATATGTCTCTTTACTCAAGCAACTGCCTAAGAACTGACATAGAACAAAATAATAATGCACAATTACAGCAATACAAACCATAATAACAACAGCAATACATTAATGATAATAATAATCATGGAGAGAGATAGCAATAAATAGGGTCGGTGAAGTTTAAGTGCGAGTAGGTGCAGTGAAACACACGATTTGGAGGTTTGAGAGAAAATGGGAGGGGAGGGGCACAAGATGAAGAGGACAGAGAGAGAGTGGGAGGGTTGGACTGCCACACATAAAGTGACTCTTTTGCAGCTGAATCTCTGCTTAGTCAATTCTTTCGTTACATGTTTTCTTACCAAAAGTATGTGGGCACGCCAGGGGGGTATGAGGTTCTCATCATCCCCGTGTTTCAACAAACTCTGAGGCGCTTAAGTGCATTGGAGACTCATGTTGTCGTTTTGCCTCCTATGTTGATTGGCAATGATGTTCAAGCAACAGCTCTAATGGTGTGTTATGGTGATGTGAATATGGAGATCATGGTAGGGGTCCTGATCTGATCCCGTATGAAGAGTTTGTGTGGTATCCATGCTATGGGATATAGTGAGGAGAAGGAACAAGACAATCAATTACAGATCAAAGCAGACCAATGTGGGAATGCTCTGATCTACAGTACACTGTCATCTTATGTTGCATTTGTGTTAATGAGGGTTGTGGGTAAGAAGTAACGATCAAACTCAAATGTCACTGCTTCCTGCTGGTCACCGCTTGTTGGTAAATAACTCAAATGTTCCTGGGAAAACTGTCTTTCACATTTTCATTTCGACTGCTGTGTGATGAAGAGCACACCGCATACCCGCTGTCTTCTGCTGAGGTAATTTCACAGCTGTCGGTCCAGAAATCAGGTTTTCACAGATGTCTGTCTGAGACTGTCATAGTAGTCAGTCTGAGTCATTTTAACATCGTAAAGTGAATGTTAGGTCACCTTTGCCTAAAGAGCCTTTCTCATTAACTCATTGTTTGCCAGTTCATTAATGCTAACCCTCTATTGTCCTACTCCCTCTCTTTGTTTTCTTTGTTACTCCCCTCCTGTTGTGTCCATCTCTATCTTTGGTAGTCAGCCTGCTCTCTTGGGCTGGATGAGGAGCTTTCAGGGACAATTTGCCGACCATGCATTTTGTCCTTGCCCTCATCCTGAGTAAGACCAGGACCAGTTGACACCAAATTGGAGTTGGTGGCTGAGGAGGCTGGCACTCCACCCTTGTGCCCATCACTTCCCTCGGTAGATAGGAACATCTCCTCAGCTCCATCCTCACTGGACTCTGGATCTTCCGAGCCTGAGAGTAACTCTTCTTCTTGATACTCACTGACGTCTACGCCTCCACTTGCTGCCGCTCCCTCACCTAATTCCTTGAGTTGGCCGTGGTGCTTCACATGGTAGCGCTGGTTCTGGAAGAACTTGATAATAGTATGTTTGGGTAGGTCCAGCTGTGCTGACAGAGTGTGTATGGCCTCCTGGTCTGGATACAAGCCAACATCCTGGATGAAGCTCTGCAGTATACCCAGAGCCTCAAGGGAAATCTAGAATACAAAAAACGCCTCAATGAGCAACCAGCCGATTATTACAACTCAAAGCTGATTAAATCATTTCAAGGATCTAATCAAGAACCAAAGCAGCTCCAACTTTCTCCCTTACCTTGGTTCGAGAACGAGGTTTCTTGGTGCTTGCGCCACTGCTACCACTTCCAGATGTTGCACCGGAAGCTGCCCCTCCTACATTCTGAGATAAGTCCTCATTCATTGAGACACATGAGGCTTCCTCGCGCATTGGAGAGTGGTGATGTTCCTTCACTGTGGTTGGAGGTGGTCTGTGAAGTGGCTGATGAACAAACAGAAGAGCCAGTTAGTGGGGCACAGTGACCACTCATCACAACTGCAACAGTGACTGAAATTCAAGATGAGAATTATGATTGTGAAACTTTGACTATATACTTTTTTTCTTTTTTTTTTTTTTTTTTGAGCTGAGCGTCCTCTGATGCAAGAATATTCTGTATGTGACTGTGGTGCAGATTGCTACGGTGTTAACCTCTCTGGCACACAGTAGCCAGGGTCCCAAGATGATCAGGGGGTGACGACTAATGTTTTGCAGAAAGTCCGACGGACGATTTAACAGCTCTGAGCCCGGCATCCAAACTGCACTCTGACCAGTGTACCTTTGACCTAATGTGTGATTAGCTTGAGTGAAAGGCCAACCACCTGTCTGTGGAGGGGTATTTCATTGACAACTCAACAACATTTTTTAACCAGCCTTCCCAAACTCCCAAGGACTGAAAAAGATAAATGGAGGAGTTGAGTTACAGTTAGGGTCCGATATCTTAAGATGCTGAAAGAATAAGCCAAATGAATGAGCTAAATAAGCAAAATTTCAAGAGAATGCAGCTACACCAAGAAAGGTCTGGGTCCTGAGCAAAGAAGAGAATATGGATGAATGAAAATTTTTTTAGGAACATCGTAGCAAGCACAATAATTTCTCAAAGAAATCTTACATCCATTGGGACAACTGTTGTTAATTTAACATATTAACTTGCACATGAGAATCAAGAGAAAGTTCTGGGGTCAGGTATGACAAAACAGATTTACAAACCTCAAGAACTCAATATTTTACCGCTTGCATAGTGTTACATTGTGGTAGCAGCTTCTCATTTGAGGGCACTATTGACAGAAATATGTGCTGACCAGGGGCAGAAAATCAATTGACCACGACAGAGACAAAAGTGCTTCCCCTTGTTTGTTTCTCATCTTTTATCGACTTTTCACTCTTGTCTATCTGCTTTCAGGGATTTCCTGCTCATCAAAAATGCCACTGTCAATTCCACACCATGTTGCTTTGTTGGTGTTATCCGCAATACAGTTGGGTCACTTTCACACTGTAAGCACACTGTTCAAGGAGTTGCTTTGTGTTCTCACCTGAGACTCCCATTTTCTGTTGGCTAAGTGTCTGCACTCTTATGGGGACCCCAGGTTTAAATTAACACCGTAGCTAACTCTGGCATATGTACATCATTATTAATTGATGTTTATCGATATGAAGGACTATGATATTTGAAATAGAATATCAAATGAAATGCATATATCTAAAGTAGAGTGTAAGGAGCTGGCGGATCCACCCAGATGATTTGGATTATGTGAGGAAACAACCGCTGGTCCAGATTTCACAGCACAAAGTGTGAAAGCAATCAATGCATTTGTTCCAGTAATGGATGGTGTCCTTGGATGGTGGGAGCAGAGCAGGAAGGTCAGGATAAAGTGTTGAAAGGGAATGTGACTGTTTGCAAGGAGGTAATGGCTGTTCTGAGAGTGTTGTGGCTGTGTCCCTCCAGCTTACTTTCAGAGCAGGGAGGGGCCTGCCCACTGGAATGCCCAGCTATAAATCTGTGGTGCATAAAAATTAAAGGAGCCACATAAAGATAATAGCCATTCAGTTTTCTCTCACTCGCTTGAATAATAACAGGGTCTTCAATAATATCAAGGGAGTGCTAAACCATGAAATTGCCCTAATTTCATTCACAGGGGCTTTAGTTTGAGGGGGAACAAGAAATTTACCAGAAAATAGTGAACTCTTACTTTTTTTGTTTTGTTTGCTTGTTTGTTTGTTTGTTTGTTTGTTTTTTTCCTTGTAGCCATGGTCTTGTTCTTTCATGGGAAGTGACAGTTTTAGTGACTGAAGGTCAAGTAAGGGTTAGTGCGAATGTGAGAAAACCAACAACAAAGATAGACGAAACACAGAAAAGAGCATCTATCTTTGCCCTCATCATGCCCACAAAGCCAAGAATGTATCCTTGATACACTAAATAACTGAAATAAACAGGAATTATGGGGGGAGACTGTAAAAACTTCAGTCTGTCTCACCCCCCGCCATCCCAGTTTCACAAAGTGTCATTCCTCTCTGCAGTAACTTGGGCTGACAGCAAGGTCTCATGGATCGATCACACACAAACACTCACACTCACATACACAAACCACTTACTGAGCCTGGTCTCTCTCATGCACTAATGATGATGTTGGTGAAGAAAGAGAGCAGAGCCAAGTATTCATAGCTGCCTGGATCCTTCAAGCTTCATCGGGGAAGACGCCATGTCTCTGTCCTTCCCCATTGCTCCAACTGACCATCACATGCCTCTGCACATCCTCCCTCTATTTTTCCCCAATGTTTAGCCTTCTTTTGTAATCAGGTTTTCCCCTCTCCTCTTTCCTTGCTCATATTTTCTCTACTGCCTCCCTCCCCCTCATCAGTTCTAATGCATCAGGACACTAATGAAGTGGGCCTCTGCCAAGGCAACATGACTCCAAATCCAAATCAGCCCCAAACTTGAGAATGCCAGGAACACACCCCGTGTCACACCCATCCTCTGTATAAACTCATCACATTTTATCCCATTCCTGCTTCCCCATCTTTGTTTTTTAACCTTGGGTTGCTGTTGCCCCTTTGCCTTTTCCATTTCGGCCTGCGCCTGAGTCTGGCAGCGTTGAGGGTGTTCCCCTCTCCCCCTCACTCCTACAGCTCAGTTGAGTCAGGCTATACAAGGGTGCTTCCTTACCACATAAATCAACTATTTTGCAGAGGGCAGAGGCACGTTGGTGCTAAATGGGCATATTCAATCTAGAAATTTGGGCAGCACAAAATCATGAGCATGTGATGCTAAATGAATGACAAAACATGTGAAAAAAGAGAATTGTAGAGAGTTGAATGCAAGATCTACCCCCTCATAGCATGTACAAAGGAAAAAGAATCAATGTAGGCACTGGTGTGTGCTACATATGCTAAGACATTATTGGAATGTGAATGAAAAGCAACCACAAAATTCAGTAGGTCAGTAAGTGGGCACACAGGTCAAGTGGTCCTGATGGCAGTGACTTCACTCTTTGTATTGTTGTGTAATGGATTGTTTCAAAAGAAATTGACTCACTCTAGATAACAGGAATGAGATTTTGTCCTCTATCGTGATACAAAAGTAAACTTCAAATTCCAATCCGAGGACATTTTACAGTAACAACAAACAACATACCCTAACTCAGTCCAGAGGCCAAAGGCAAGACCAGCTCCTCACATGGCATGATTCAATGCCAGAAAAACATCCATGTTTCCCTCACTCCTCATTTCTTTTCACTCTCTCCCTCTATTTTTCTTTATTCTAAACCCATTGCAAGTACACAACGCTAGGAGGAAAGTGTTTTTTTTTTTGTTTTTTTTTTAAACGTAAATTACTCAAATTATGGCACACAACTATGAAAGAATTATAGAGCATAAAATATTCATGTATCCCTTAATGAGCTCAGGTCCCTCAAGTACCCTCCTACCCATCACGACTTACTACTTCACTAGTTCAGTGAGCCCTGTCCCCAAATTTGTTCGTCTGTGTCTGCTTTTTGCTAGGGTAAACATATCAAAGATAAATGTCATGAGAAAAAAAATCACTTCTCTGTTGCTTTTGCATGCATCTGTCTTTTCTTTCCGTTATCCTATTCCTCCTTCTCCTCTGTCACTCTTATATCAGTATATGAGACCAGTGTGGTATAGAGACAAGCCAGTGTCATTATTTCTTTGCAGACTAAAGACTGCACACACATTGAGATGTTGAGGTTGTGTGTGCATGTGTATAAACATTTGCATGTGTAAATGTCAATGTGTGTTCCTCTACTGTTATATACTGTATGTACATTTTCATTATTTTGCAGACGATACACAACTGTAAATATCAATGAGGCCAGATGAAAATAACCAACTAGCTAAACTCCAGGCTTGCCTTAGGGACATAGAAATGTGGATGACTTGTAATTTTCTGTTACTGAACTCAGATAAAACTGAGGCTATTGTTGTTAGTCCTGCACCCCTAAGAAATACACAATATAATGATATAGCTACTCTGGATGGCTTTACCTTAGCCTCCAGCACTACTGTCATCTGTGTTATCTTTGATCAAGATATGTCATTCATCTCGCACATTAAACAAATGTCAAGATCTGCCTTCTTCCACCTTCTTAACATCGCCAAGGTTAGGCACATGTGGTCTTTGAAAGAAGCTGAAAAACTGGTTCATGCTTTCATCACTTCCAGACTGGATTACAGAAATGGTTTATTATCAGGCTGTAGCAACAAGTCTCTAAAGCCCTCCAGCTGGTTCAGAATGCTGGTGCACGTGGATTAACGAGAACTAAGAAAAGAAACCATGTACGTGTCCGCAGTGTTGGCCCCTCTGCACCGCCTGCCTATGAAATTGAGAATAGAATTTAAAAATCTTCTCCTCACCTACAAGGCACGTAATGATCAGGCACCATCATATCTTAAAGAACTGATAGTGCCTGATCATCCAACCAGAACTCTGCGATCCCAGAACGCAGGGCTACATGTGATTCCTAAAATCGGTAGGAGGGGAATGGGGGCAGAGCCTGTAACTAACAGGCTCCTGTCCTGAGGAACCATCTGCTTGTTTCAGTCCAGGGGGTCGTAATGAGGGTGTCCTCATTACTTTTCAGAGTAGGCTTGAAATTTTCTTATCAACAAAGCCTATAGATAAACCTAGTTATGCTGCCATAGAATTTGACTACCGAGGGATTTTTCCTGATGCACTTAGCCCCTCTCTTTTCCTCCTCCTCTGTCCCATCTTCCTCTCTATCTCACCTGTCTAAACCCATGTGTCATCATTTTACGTTACTAACTAAGCTGCCTCCCCGGGGTCTTCGTGTCTCTTGCATTGTCAACCCGTCGATTGGAGCTGTCACATGACCAGTGATGACTGACAGCCAAAGCGTCTGGGCCCTGCTCCTGATCCACATGCCGTGTTTATATTCAGACACATCTACATACACTTTATTTATGCTGAATTCAATTGTGATCTGGTCACTATTGCTGATAACTGCTGTGCATCTCTATATCTGTCACTCCCTCCTTCTCTCTCTCCTTCTCTCTTTCTCTCCCTTGAGAGGCTGGTCCAACATCACCTCAGAGCCCTTTTTCCCCCAAGCCTCGACCCACATCAGTGCACCTACAGTGAAAATAGATCCACTGAAAATGCCAAAGCAACCGCTCAACGTGCTGCACCAACCCACCTGGAGCAGAAGGGGGCCTATGTAAGAATACTTTTCGTGTATTACAGTTCAGCATTTAACACCATCATTCCTGATATCTTGATTACACCTGGGCCTTACCCCACTCACCTGCTCCTGGATAAAAGATTTCCTGACACATCGCCCCAGACAGTGAAACTTGGTTCTTTCCTTTTCGCCCTCCCGCACTCTCAGCATTGGTTCTCCCCAGGTCTATGTGCTGAGCCGCCTCCCCTACTCACTCTATACACATGACTGTACCCCCACCCACCCAGAAAACATCATCATTAAATTTGCTGATGGCTCTTCTGTGGTGGGCTTGATTTTCGGAGATGACAAAACAAACTACAGGAAGGAGGTCCTGAATCTGACAGCTTGGTGCTCATCAAACAGCCTGGAACTTAACATTATAAAAACAAAAGAAATAATCATATACTTCTGGAAGAAGAAAACAGACCTCAGCCCCTTCTCACTCCGCAATTTAAAATACCTGGGCACCGTGATCTCTGAAGACCTCTCCTGGTCCTCCTACACCACCGCAGTGGTCAAGAAGGCACAGCAGCGGATCCACTTCCTGAGGGTACTCAGGAGGAACAAACTGGAGAGCAAGCTGCATTGAGAGCCTCCTGATCTACTGCATCTCAGTGTGGAATGCTAACTGCGCTGAGGCAGACAAGAGGAGGTTGCAAAGGATGGTCAAAACCACACGAAGAAGTATTGGCATCCCTCTGCACTCTCTGGACTCCATCTACATCTCCTGTTGCTCAAACAGAGCCAGAACCATTTTGTGGGACAGTCAGCACCTGGGCCATCATGTTCAACCTGTTCAACCTGCTCCCCTCTGGACGGCGCTACATATTCATCAGGACTAGAACTAACAGACTGAAAACCAATTCTTATCCCAAAGCCATCACACCAAAATAGACATTGACAACATATATCATATATATTTACACTCACATATCTATACATTTGATTAATCAATTAACAAATTCATTCATTCATTCATTCATTCATTCATTCATTTACTGTTGCCAGGGCCTACTCCTCATTTTTATCTGTGGAACAGAATTCCAACACTGGTTGTTGTTATTGCTGTGTGTCATTTGTCTGTCTTTTATGTGATGGCACTTTTAAGGATTCCCCTTAATTTCTTTGTACTGCTGTACAATGACACATAAGATTCTGATTCTGGATCTGATTAAGATTCTCTCTCTCTCTCTTTCAACCCAACTGGTCAGTGCAGATGGCAGCCCACCTGTAGCCTGGTCTGCCAGAGGTTTCTTCCCTCTAAAGGAGAATTTTTCCTTGCCACCATTGCCAAGTGCTTGCTTATGAGGGAATGTTGGGTCTCTGCTCTTATTGAATTTGGTCTTTTCCTGCTCTGTCTTGGAAAGAGCCGTGAGATAACCTCTGTTGTAATTTGGTGCTGCACAAATAAATTACAATTACAATTACAATTTTATATATACATGCTCAAGTAAAATCTGTGTGGTATTCATTCCACTCATCTGCAATCAAATCATGAACTTAATTGTGGTTTTCCAGAGTAAAATGGCCCGACTCCATCCTGTAACATAACAGGAAATATAAGACCATTGGGACGCTGATGGGTTCTGAGACACGTGTCAGACCAACATTCCTTTTAATAGTAAAAGAAATATATTTCGATATCCTGCATCCTAACTTCTTAGGGTTCATGGATTCCAGCATGTGTTGTTGCTGGATCCACTTTCAACGGTTCCTTTAATGTTATTGTCCTTAATGTATTCTATTTGTTCCTGTTCATTTCTTCTTTCACCTCCGGCATGAAGTCTGGCTTGCTACTCAAGTGCTTTCAGGTGGGAGAGTTGTTTGTGTTGTTGTGTTTTGATCTCTTTTGATTCTGACATTAAATTGACCTTGACATGTATATGGATGCCATCTTGCGGGAAACTTTATGTTCAAATCCGATCTGCATTAACATTTTCTGCTGATTAGTCACATGTGCATATGGTGGGACGTATAGTGGTGTATTGGGACTAACTTTGGACACTCTGAAGGTCATAATCTGTCATGAAATTGTTTCTTACTGTTGACAGAGATTTGCACCCTTCACTCAGACTGCACACACTCGCCTTGAGAGGCCAAGACCATGTTCATTTTGCATGGGTCATGACAAAGTTCTAAAAGCATTTATTGGCCATATACAAAAGGAGTGCTCGCATTACTAAACAACAGTGTGAGATTCTTTGTGTTTATGCCTCTGTGTGTGCAACCGTGTGTGTGGCAGATGGGACATATGTGTGGTCTGTGGGGCCTGAGGTTGGTGGTGTTGTGTCTAGAATAGAAGGGGGCAGCAACACAC